>VXBZ01003012.1:0-31340 GCA_013399135.1 Heliornis fulica
ATGGGATGGGTCTGGTCGGCAAAAACGCCTCACGAACTTGCGTGTCATCCTTGTGCAGGGGCCATGCTAATCTTCTCTGTATCATTCCAATTTTAGTATATGTGCTGCCGAAGCGAGCACAAAGGAAGTAACTACCTTATTTAAACCTTGCTTCATTCAGCAGTTTCGCTCTAAGAGAACTTTACTCAAGGGATGATCTGGGAGAGACCTATTTGTTCTGGATTCCTTTGAAAACCTGCTCTGAACAATTATTTCTGAGAGTTTCTCTGAGAAGTGGTTGCAGAGAGACAGAATGAACAGCGTAGCTCTCATCTTTTGCAGAGAGCCTCACTGTTTAAGTTCTCTCAAGCAAAGTATGGCCATGCAACAGAGCAAAGGTGTAACAGGAGTGTGTGTAACTGCAACTCAAGCACACTGTTTATTTGCTTAGTGCTATGGTACTTTCTTGGTAAAGGTTAATGGGTACAAATATGAAGCTGTGCAGGGTTGAGGCTAGAGAATGTGTATATGTCTCCAGGATCCAGGGGTCATACAGTGCTCAGAGTAAGGCTTTGCTGGTCAGCTAGTATCCTGGTCCTTTGGAGCAGGACACCACTCCAAGTCAGACTAATGAAGACAAGTGCATGGGTTTGATCTGTCTTTTCTTCTCGTTCCTATGTGGAAGACTAGGAATCTCCACATTCAGCAGTGAAACACAGCCCCATCTTCTAATGTGAGTGTATTTACTGTATTTGGCTTACTCCAGCGTCAGTACCTTGTACATAAAGACCATACCTAGTTTTGGCATGGTTGTCAAGCACACCAAAGCCTCCTTTCAATATTCCTGCTACAGCATGAGCAGATCTCCTCCATGTGCATACATGCAGTTTAACCTCCTGCTTCACAGGCTGATGGAAAGAGGCTTTTATGTATGTGGAAGGGAGATGTTGCCGTTGTGAAATGAACACTGAGGTCTATAGTGTTGTGAACTAGCTGGGTGAGATGAGCCAGATTCCTATGCCATTTCAAACTTGAATGGAAATTCTCTCCTTGAGAACAAGGGAACAAAAGCAAGTGGAGGTTCATGTCTAGTCTCAGTGCACAAATGACTTCATCTTCTCCCCCCCTTTGTAAATATCTTATACTATACCTACAGTTCTCTCTTCTGATCAATCTTTATCTGGAGTTTTTACAGAAATGTAGCAACTTCTCAGCTCATGTAATTTACAAAACTGACCAGGGATGCAGAAATAAATCTAAAATGTAGTTTTAGGTCATGACTATCTCCATCAGCTGTGTACTGGGGCAAACCTGAGAAAAGTAGTTAGTTTTTTTTAATTTCTGGGAGCCTTTTTTTCTCTTGCATCAAGCTAGTTACAATTTTGTGTCTGTCAGACTTCTGTGGGCATGAAGGTGATGCAGGGGGTTTAGGTTGGACATTAGGAAGAGGTTCATTATTGAGGGGGTGGATGAGCAGAGGAACAGGCTCCCCAAGCAGTCCCAGCACCCAGCTTGACTGAGTTCAAGAAGCGTCTGGATGATGCACTCAGTCACGTGCCCTGACTTGGCTGGTCCTGTGTGGAGCCAGGAGTTGGACTCAATGGTCCTTATGGGTCTGTCACAACTCAGGATATTCTGTGATTCTATGGTTCTGTGAAGTCCAACAATGACTGCAGCTTCCCTAATGGTGGGAGAGAAAGTGCCCTCAATTCTCTTTGAGTTTCCTTTCCTACAGGTAATTAAATCAAACAGCAATACAGTATAGACATTCAGAGTTTTAAGGATGACAAGTTAAAATGCTTGGCAGCTTCTTCCACTCTTAAAGGATGCAGGAGTAATCAAGTAAGGACCAGGAAATGCAGCCAACAAGGTAAAATATAAGAATAGAAAATGAAAAATCAGAGCTGAGAAATGCATGTGAGAAGTAAATTATGGTCCAATTTTTAAAAAAAAAATAATAGAAAAATAAATTTATGTATGTGGACCCCGTAAAAGAGAAAGAAAAGGGCTGTCATCTCCTCTGTCTTAAAACAGAAATGGAATGTGACAATGAAATTAAAAGCAGCAAAATACTTCTGCTTTTCAACATTTCACGCTAAGGCTGCGGAAATCATTATTAGGGCGTGTCACTGAGGCCAGGAAGTTAAAAGAATTAAAGTGATATCAAGGGTATAATAATAAATGCTGTGAAATCTTGAAAGATATTGAACTTTGAGGGGCTAAGCATCTCTGTAATGCTGGAAGAATAAACTGTGGAAGGTGGATTATCTCACTGCTGATCACTGCATAGTCTTATAGTTCTCCTGTAGACTTGTACCTTCTGACTTGCATCTAATTTTCTCTGAGGTTGTACTGTCTGCTCTTTGGAAACTGCCTCCTCCCTCACCATCAGTCCAGAAACAGCATCCAGCAAAGCTGATTTCACAGGCTTGCCTTGGCTTGTCATTAGAATTTTTCTCATCCCTAATCTTAGAAGTCGCATTGTTTTCAATTTTGGGCTCTTAAAGCAAGAGTAATCACAACATTGTCACAACTGAAAAGTTCCTCTGCCCTGGCAGGCAACAAAAGCCACTGACAAATGAAGAAACTGTAGCGTTAGCAGACAAGAATTTTCACCAGGAAATGTCATGAGGTTTCATCTCGTGTCATTTTCCAACCCCTTTTCCTACTTGAACCTTGATTCTGTTGTGCCAGATTGTACAGATTTTGCATATGCAGCGTGAACAAATGAATCTCAGGCTGAAAACATCATCATTAGAGAGCAAACCAAGTTAAAACAGATTTCTTTTACAATTTTTTTATATTTCACACACTGGTACATGCTATCTGCAAGAAAGTTAAGTGCAGAGTTAGAACATTACTCATAAGTATCATTAAGCCCCATACATTTTATAACTTTGAACAAAAACAGTGAATAAGATACTGTAAAAGTGGGATAGTTTTAGATTGTATAAATAATGGGTCCATAATCTTGTTCCATTGAATGTTTTTATGCTGAAAGATCTGTGTAAGAGGGTTTAAGGGAAGGAGACAATTATTTGCCTTTGAAGATACATTAATGTTGAAATCTGTATTAGGGTTACAGGGTCTTGTGAAAATTCTGACAAACTCCAGGGTAGCATGATCTTCAGTGAAAACAAAGCTGATTTATAAGGGAAGAAATGAACTTGAGGTCAATAAAACCTACTTCTCCTTGTCTGAGAAGTATAAATAGATCTGGTGGTGTAAAAACTATGGCCAAAATGAGAAAAAGCCTCACAGGATGGAGTTCATTTTATATATTTTTAATTTTAATCTTTTATTTTAAAACTTTTATTGGAAAAAAAACCCACAAGTGGATGCCCAGTTTTATAATTGTTTATCAGATAAAAAAGGATTTAAATTTCTTCTCTACTTCTTTACATCTCCATTGGAAAATAAAATATTCTTTATACCTAAGCTTAGATAATTATCTGTTTTAATTGTAGTATTGCACACAAACTGAGAGTCTCAGGACACACCAAACAGAGGAAGCATACACTTATACAAGTTACTATCAAAATATGAAGTCATTATAACATGTGAGTTAAGACAAATATTTCACGATTTGTACTATGAAAGTTATTTTTCAGTTGGCTTTGAAACCTTGATCTTACATATCTTGTGCATATCTTTAGACCATGTTGAGATGCTTAGATCAACAAAGACTACAGAATAACGTTCTTTAAACTGACACATTAAAGTATTACAGACTGGGGGTTAGATCTCAGTGCAGACCACGCTCCTTCTTGAGCTTTTGCGTACTCATGCTTAGGTTTGACCCTGGCGTTGCTCTCAGCCTGAGCCCTGTAGGACACCCTGCCTGCTAGCCCGCAGCCCACACTCACACTGTCCTCACAGCCCTTCTCCTTGCTGAGTGTGTCACTAAACGGCACCCTAGGTTCTGCCCTGAACCCCTCGAACAACCAGTCTGCAGCGATTGGCAATGTCTGTGCTAACAGAATTTGTCCAGGAGTGTTATGCGCCCCTGCGGCCACTGGCACCGTGAAGCTCCTGTCTGTTCATCCAAAGTCACTCCCCATGACAGGTTGGCCGCCTCTCAGCTCCTTCGTGGGAATGGTCCCTGGCCCATGCTTGCCTGCCCACACGTCTGGGCATGACTGGGGACTGAACTCGCTGTCACAGATCAAAGCTGTGTTAGGAAACTGTGCATGGAGTGGTATGTGCCGGTGCTGGACTTTGTGAAGTGGCCTCTCTCGGCTGACTGGCATCAATCCTGTCCCTGGCTCTCCTTCCAAGCTCTCCAGCAGCACAAGTGTAAATCAGAACTACGACTATTGTTTCTAGACTGTTCTGTGCCAAATAGCTTTCAGAGATACAGAAATAGGCATGCAGACTTGGTTACCCTTGTACTTGGGTGGCCAGTGAAGCTACCAGGACAGAGCAGTTGCTGAAGTTTTGCAGAAAGTCCAGGCTTGAGTGATGTATGGCTTGTTCTAATTATTCATGTGGACTCTCATGTTCTGTTGCAGTAGTTTTTGGTTTCAGTTTAAGAGCTCAATAAGCAGCATGGGGAGAATCCTCATTCATCCCCCCACAAGGGGGAATTAAACCCCCTTGTTTAATTCCCCAGTGACATTTAGTTGTAAATCCTGTGCCCACCTCTGAGAGGTCACTGCTGGAAGCTCCAACTAGGCTCGGTCCCTCAAGCCTGCTGCTTAGTGATTTGTGAGTATTACAGGCAGGCATGTTTTGAGAAGACTCTGGACTTGTCTAACCTAGAGCACAATGAACATGTCCACAGAGCACCGTGGGAACTTGCCATGCCAGGGCACGGTATATGCACTGTTTAAAGTGTGCCTATGCCCAACCCAGGATCATGTAAGTGGTACCTGGGCTCCATGCCAGCTGCCTGAATGCTCAAGGGTGTGGCTTAGAAAATTATTTATAAAAGAAACTTCTTTTCAACTCTGGAGGTTTACAGAACAGTCAGTCAAGTTATAGATAAAAGTAACAGTGATAGAATCCGTTTAGATGTCAGAGGAGCTTTAGAATTGCATTCTGAAAGGCTGGACTGGAGGCTGGACTGGCAAACAGGAATGTGCAGAAGGGAACAACAGTCAGAGGTGGATGTGTCCGTGTTCAGCAAATCCAAAAATCATCAGAACACTTTGCTTGACTTCTCCTCCTCAGAGATCTCTTCTTCCCCTTCTTCTTTGCCATTAATCCCACTTGGTGACACCAACAACATCTGAGACTGCATAAAGGAGGAGGAAACAATAGTTGCTTGCACACCCTTGTGTGGTCACTGCTCCTGGACCAAGTCTTACACTTGGACTCATGCTGATATCGGAGATCTCAAAAGCAGTAGTAGATTTATCTTGGTTCAAGGCTTCTGTGGCAGACAGGTCTGAACACATACACCTTTCTCATTCAGTTGTCCCTTTCCTCGTGTGTCACACTCTACTGCAGCCACATCTGCAGTACTGGGCACCGCTGGCTGGCATTGCCACCAGCTAGCATAGCACAGCATTTACAACATGGAACTCACTTCCAAAATAGGGTGCCATACCCATGCTGGCACTGGAAACAGTTCTAAGCCTGTGCTGGACTTCTGACCCATGTTTGTGAACTTTCTAGGAGGTTCTAACCAGATTTGACATAGAAATGATGCAGAAGCATCTCTGCTTTATTCACTGAATGTTGGACCTGAGAGAGAGAATTAGACAAACTTTAAAGAAGTGCCATGCAGGGTTGTTTTTTTTTGTTTGTTTGTTTCTTGGGTAGTTGGTTTTTTTGACACCATCAACCTTTGAAGCAAATAAATTACACAATTCAAAAAAGCCTCTAGCTGCATCTTCCTAAGAGACTTCCTGGAGACTGACAGTAATTACCAGGCAGAGAAACCATAACAAACCCACAACTATGAGCAGCTTTGGAGGATCTCCTTAAGACAGCTGCCTAGAGATTTCTGACCTGAGATCCCCCACCTAATAGCCTTTTATGAGGATATAACCAGGTGGATGGATGATGGTAGGGCAGTGGATGTGGTTTTTCTGGATCTCAGTAAGGCATTTGACACTGTCTCCCACAGCATCCTGGTGGGCAAACTGAGGAAGTGTGGCCTGGAGGGTAGAGTAGTGAGGTGGATTGAGAACTGGTTGAAGGGAAGAAGCCAGAGAGTTGTCATTAATGGGACAGAGTCTGGCTGGAGGCCTGTAACTAGTGGAGTCCCTCAGGGGTCGGTACTGGGACCAGTACTGTTCAGTGTCCTCATTGATGACCTGGATGAAGGAATAGAGTGCACAGTCAGCAAGTTTGCTGATGACACAAAACTGGGAGGGGTGGCTGACACACCAGAAGGTTGTGCTGCCATTCAACAGGATTTAGAGAGGCTGCAGAGCTGGGCAAGGAGAAATTGAATGAGATTGAACGAGGGCAAGTGTAGGGTATTGCATCTGGGGAGGAGNAGGTGCTGTGTTAGTACAGCCATTTATTTAAAAATTGTTGTTCTATGTTTTGGGTATCTTTTCTGTGCCATATAGCACCGAAAATAAAAACCTGGCTTACTGTTAAGTAGTGAAATCAGCCTAGAAATTTTAGTGGTTATTCTTTAAGTGGTTACCATTACCTCAAATCTCAATATGTTAAAACACCTCACCCTTATGTTTGGGTAGAATGCCCCAACAATTCCAAGAAAATGGCTTGATTAGGTGGCTACAATAGAAAACTATGAGCCTACCCACAGGGTATAGGCAAATCAGTAAACAGAGGAAGAAAGAGAACTTCTGCCTAGTCTGGCACTATTGAGACACCTACGTCTTTAAGCTGGGTAGTGCCAGCCCAATAGCAAGGGGAGATTTTCTCTCTAATTGGGTATGGCTGGAAACTCCCCCAGCTACAAAGTTTAAACACGCAGGGGAAGCTGCCAGTGCTGGGTGGTGGCTGAGTTAAGGTCGGGAGGTAAGTGCTGCCTTATAAATTCCCTTTTCTTAAGGTGCTTGAGTAGCTACAGTGAAACTACTTTGGAATTTTTTAGGGTGACTGTTGGGACAAGTGGAACTTCTCTGCTGTCCTTAGTTCATGTGCCAGGTAGACTGTAAGCACAGCTCGATACTTACCAGCTGGAAGCTTCAGGAGAGAGGGAGCAAAAGAGAAACACTTTTTAACCAGGAGATTAATCTCACGGTGCAGCTTGGAGCTGAGCAATGGAGGTGTGAAACTGCTGAGAGAGAAGGCAAAGGTGTGTGGGAGGACGCAGTGCTAGCCTCCAGCTAGGTGATTCCTCCTGGGTTTGTGCAGGAAGCCTGGACTGCTCCGTATGCTGGACTCTGCTCCCAGCTCTGGGGCTAAAGGGCACTTCCCAGTGAGCGCAGGCATCACCGGGTCAGGAAGACCATCCTCTCATAAACTGTGCTGGAAAGCACCCCGCAGAAATTCAAGGCAGGCATTAAGGCTTTAGGACTGTTTAAGGCTTACTAGGAAATGGGAGTATGGAGTTTAGACAAAAGCTGTGAAAACATCTGTATATGGACAACTTTTTGGTTTGGTCTGCTGAGCATTCCTTCAGGCTGAAGGAAGTATGTGCGAGACACAGTTACTTGTGTGGCTGCAGCATAAATTCCTGGCATGAACCGATTCCTGAGCAGTGTCTGGGCTAGTGTGGCACTCCTGGTTGGTGGTGCATTTTTGGTATGGGACTCAGGTATTGCTTTGGCAAAATAGGAAAATCTTCTGTGTCTGCTCTCTGTATTCCCTAGGGATCTTCGGTCACGCCTACCTTTTCCAAGACTCTATTCCTTCAGCAGGGACAGTCAAACATATCTCCTCTGGGTGAGTAGCACCAGGTCAGACCATTGGATTGCTTGTAAGCCTAGTGGTTTGTACAGCTGTTGTGCTGCAGTTTTAGCAGTAACATCTGTTAGACTATTTCTTATCTCTTCTGTTCTTCTGCTGGTATGAACTAGCTGATGAATGACACCGAATTGCTCTGACAATTGTATGGCTTTTAATGGTTCAGCAATTTGATATCCCAGTTCCACTGGACGTTATAAACCCCTGCAGCTTCTGTAACTGCCCCTTAGTGCAGCATATTCCAAAACCATATTGAGAATCATCATAAACATTTACAGTCTTTTGCCAGCTTGTGCACTCATCTTCACACTGAGTGGTGAAACCTCCGTGTGTTTATTTACAGTAGCTACTGAATAGCCTGGTTGTCACCCATAGGTTGTCCCTTTCCCTTCTTGTACAAGCAAGGTAAGTATTTTACTGCAGTCTGGCAATCCCAGAGCAGGTGTTGTACAGTGTATTGATTCTTCAGCATTTTCAGCAATAATCTGTATCAGTGATTTTGCTGTTTCCTCAAAAGGGGATATCCTGGGGTGGAGGGAGGGCAGAATTCTACAGCTCATACAAAGACTCATATTTTATTTTAGTAACTGGAAAAGGAATCCAGATAAGCTACAATTTTTATAATAAGTGTAGGGTACGTGGAAAAGACTGATAGTCCTTTTCAGCTAAGGCAAACAGTAAGGTACGAATGTCTGCTATACCAGGTTTCCCTGAATACTAAAAAACCGTAACCATACTGTATCAAAAATGGATGATTTGTATTAATTTTCTTAAAAAAAACAATATCCTGCAAATGTTTTACTAAACTTTTGGGAAAATAGACAAGGATCCCTTAGGGCTTCCCTAGGTCCTCCCCTATGTTAGCTGTATCTTTACCCAAAGAAAACCAAATGATTAGGTACACTGATTTAAGTTAGAAAAAGTTGCTCATCTCCAAAAAGTTGCAGGTTGTATCTGCCACCTTTAGGAAATCTCAATTTTCAGTATACGCATAGGAATGGGCAACTAAACCAAGACCACTGAGCAAGACTCAGCTTCAGGTTCCGACACCGAAATGTACGTGTCTATATGTGCTCTGCATGTGTCAGTTCTCTATGTATTAATGGAGGTATGCTCAGCAGATCTAAAGATTGAGGAGACCATATGAAAAAACAAGTTGAGAGCGGGTTGGGGTGGTGGTGTTCTGGTGTGAGAAGCTTAATGCAATTAAAATCCACTTACTGCTGACAGAGTTGCTATTAATTAAAAAAAATAAAATGAAGTTGATGAATTGTTTTATATTCTCCATTGGTCATTGTTCTTCTAACATAATTTAATACCTATGTAGAATTTCTTAATGTGAAATCATGAAATGAGATCTCCGGTTTTTCACTTCCTCTGGTTTTGTTCTGCAGTCAATAGATACATTTTCCAAGAGGATTAAGTTTTATATTCTTGGTATTGTTTTTTTTAGTTAGGCTTACGTGCTGTTAGTGTCTGTACGTTGCAAGTTGGAGCAAAGTGTCTTGAAATGATATGGATGGAATGTATCTGAGAAGCATGATAAGGAATGAGGCACTAGGTAGCTGTTGTGAAGTACTTAAATGAGCTGCACTGTCCAGTAGTAAAAGCTAGTTGCACAGCACAGAAACTAGTAAAGCCTCTGTCTTACAGGCAAAGCAGTGCAATTAGCAGCAGCTATTTGCACATCAAATCTGGAGGTGATCATTACTTCCTTTAGGTATATTTGCATTGTATTGTTGAAATTACCCAAAATATCCCTAAGTGTTGTACTATTTTGGCATAATTCTTAGTATTGTTCAAGGGAGAACTGATTCTTCTTTGGAGACATCCGTTCCAAATGCACTTTAAGTATACTTAGCCAGCACCGCGACTTGAAGAAAACGCAGCACAAGAGCAGACTGAGCCTGATTCAAAGGGGAAATGTAATGGTGCAAAGTGTGAATTGAGCTGCTTTGGCTTTTAGCTCTGAGAAAACTGGGGTCATCTGTAAAATTATATTTTAAATCAGGCAATTTACACTGGTTTCTGAGCCATGAGGACAGAATTAAGATACCCATCTTTACGCTTTTTTTTTTCTCCTACTCATTAATGTATGGATAGTAACATCATTGTGAAGGGGGAATGCTAGTTCCTTTTTTTTTGTTAGTAATTAGGGCAAGGAAGCACAGAGAAATCAAGGCCTGGATTTGCAAGCACTTATGCTTAGCACAAATAGTCCCTACGCATGGAACAGCTCCACGCAGATGTGCGGTCTCTACTCTTATTGGTCATGGTGCAGAGAGAGAGCTGTTATGGGAAGGTTCAGGCATCCCCTGATGTGCCAGTCTGATGGGCACCCAGGTCCCTGGTGCCTTGTGAGATACTTCAGGGAGCACCTTAAGCCAGTGCAGCCAGTTCCAGATCTTTTGAGGGACACCTCAGGGCTGCCATAAGTGGAAGAAAACAGGCTGTAGCCATTCTATAGGACAGACAAGGAAGCTCAGTCTCTTTGGTGGAATAATGGGAGGATTAACAATTCATCTGTCCCTGCTTGAGGAAAAAAGTGGGTGGCAGTTGAAGCTGCAAAATACACTCTGACATCTGGCAAAGCTGGACAGATTTCAGCCTAGCAGTAAAATGTGTTTTTCCTTTTCTTCTTTTCAATGAGGAAGATGCCAACAACAGTAAGCGAATTATTTCCCTAAGGATGTGCTAAGATTTTCAGTGGCTTTGTGTAATTGCCTTAAAATGCAGCAAGGAGCCCCTTCTATGCCAGGCCTGATACCACATTTTTAAACCTGGCTGTGTTTGTTTATAATCATAAACCGCCCCCCCTCCCATCTCTAATAGCACCAAGGAAGGTTTTATAGATCTGTACATCTTTCCTAGCACAGGCTGTGTGGTGTCACTGTCCCATACCTCATTATGTTTTAAGCCAGATGCAGTGCAATTCCAACAGTGAGAACAAAAGGCTCCTCTACACACCCTCCCACGTCCTCCCTCCCAGAAAAAAAAGGTATCTTTTATTTATGAGACACTGTTTTCTGCTTGATGTTTTCCAGGGAACCAGGAGCTCAGAAGCATGTCAGGGAAGCCCAGGCTTACCTACTGTAATGGAAGAGGGCGAATGGAGCCCGTACGATGGCTGTTGGCAGCAGCTGGCGTGGAGGTTAGTTGACACTCGGTACAGTGTTCCTGACTGGTGTTTGCAACTGTCCTCAGTAGGGAACAATTTCATATACACTTGGAGGATAACCAGCTCCAAGGTGGTGGCTACAGTCACTCGGCCAGTAGCACTGCACGTTTGTAACTACCCTGTTTGGTGGTGCACACTGTGGAGCTTGGAGTGTATTAGAGCTAGTATCAGTCCCCTGAACTAATTAATCATCATGGATCAAAATGGGGATTTATTTAAAGGCTCTTAATTAGTACCTGAGCTTTCCAGCTGGGCAAAACCTCCTTAACTCAGTCTCATTTAGTTTGCAGTCACAATGTGTATAAACAAAAGTGTTGTTGACTTACATGGGTGTTGTGGGGTTAGAAATGGGTGATCTACCTTGTGCTTCCCTGGGCACTGGCTGCGACTGGTCTTCCTCCTACAGATGTCTGCAACCTGTTTCTACCCACACAAAGGTTATTTCCTTTGTTTTTCAGTGCTCCAAGGCAGAAGTGGCCAGGGCCTTCTGCTCCTCTCCAGCTGTGAGGATGGGTGGGGTTTGCTCAGGACATCAGTGCTGGTTATTTTTCCTTGTTTGGGTCGTTCTGTGCATGGTTATGTGCAGTCCCCTACAGAAGAAAGAAAGTTCAAACACAGCAATGTAACGCTCTTCTCTCTCCTTTTCCAGTTTGAAGAAATTTTTTTGGAAACAAGAGAGCAGTATGAAAAGTTAATCAAAGGTGAGAATCTGATGCCCTGAGATTAGTCCCTCAAAATAGCTCATTTGTAGCTAAATTTGTGGGTCAAAATCAGTTTATTTACAAGAGCGCAAACATCTAGTTGCATACCTACACTACTGAAATACTGGTTTTGAGTGACCTGTTCTCTGCATGGCAAACAAGTCCTATGAGCTAAAAGCATAGGTTCTGTGGCTGTGTTTGTGGTAGTACATTAAATAGGGGTAGCAAACACTCCTACTCAGTGCAACTTAATTCAGTGTTGTTGAGCTGTTAGCATGGCTCCTGGCACACTTTTGATTCAGGGCAAATAGCACTCCCCGGAGTGATTTATCGGCATCATGGAGGAGCTGGCCCAGGCCAGAGGCTGTTTCCAAGATGACACTTAGATGTGACCACCTGCTCTGTAGGCAGAGAGAGAAGAGTAGAGTGAATGTGGCCAGTCTGTGCCAGCTGGCCTGAGCTGATTTTCAGTTGATTAGTAGAGATGAACCTGTACATTGGTCCTGAACCTCAAAGAAAAACCTCACCTCTAAATGAAAGGTCAGCGTGGCACAAAAGTCCCCACAAAATCCAGTTTTCCTTTGCTCTAGGCTCTGTGCCATCACAGCCATGAAAGTCCTCCTCCTTATGTTGCAAACCCTCATGTGAAGTAGGCTGGTGATGTATAAGCAGATGACAGGAGAAAAGTAACATCCTGATAAGGGGACCTCTGGAACACTGCTGTTTGTACAGGTCAGGACTGAACATGAGCAACCCACCATTGCATTTCCCTGTAACTTTCTTCTCTCCCTACCAACACACTTTTTTGCCAGGGTTTCCTTTTCCTGTGTTCAGACACCACCACGGTGTTACAACAGTCCAGACATGACTTTGGTCTGTCATTGCCTTCTGTGCAATGGCACAGCAGTGTCTGGGATAGAGTAAGGGCCAGGGGCTATTCTAAACAGGCAGCTTACCGAGAGGCAGACTTGTTTGGAGGCAGGGAAAGGTAAATAGCGTTTGCCTGGCCAGACCTTTACCCCTTGGTCTGAGAGACAACTGCCTTGGCTCAATCTGTGCAGCCACAGGCTCCCCAAGTTGCTTCCTGGCTATCGAGGAGCTCTGCTGGTCTGACGAATAGGGGTTTAACATATGCTCCACAGACCACCTTCAGGCAACAAAATGCAATATGCAAAATGATTGGCAAACTGCTTTTCATCCTTCATATATATTCTGTACTGTGGCTATGTGAAGTGGTTGTCACTGCAAAATGAGAAGTAGTCTGCTATTGGTTATAGAAATGGTCTGCTACTGGTTATATAAGGGAAATCCCTCTCTTCTCTGGATAAAAAATAAACTGTGCACTAAGTTCACTCCCACTTGCTGCACAACTTTTGAAAGGGCCAGAAAATCAGATTTTATTTTTCATTTTGTGCATCTTTCAGCAGCAAAATATCCCTGCAGAGCTGTCAGTTTTCCTGTTTCTGCCAGACAGGTGCCAAGTAATAACTTTTCCTTAAGCTGCAGAAGTGTCTTTCTGAAAGATGTGACGATGCCTGTTCTTTTTGTGGATGTTTACAAGAAAAAAAACACAGGCAGTGAACTACTTTTTTAACTTAAGCTGTGAGTTACTAATACAGAATAAGTGAAGAACATTTATTACTTCTAGCCTAGCAAATGTTTTAATAACTTTGTGGAGAAGAAATCAAACTGATGTGCCTGTTAAAATGAACCCTTATGTCTGAAAGAAGGATGCAATGAACGGGTTAAAATTGAGCAATTAAAATAAATTATTAACTGGGAGCAGTGCAAAGTGGCAGCTGCCTAGTTGGATTGGGGTTTGGTTGCATTCAAACAGGGCGGGATTGTTCTCTGGAGGCCCTTTGTGTGTAAATGGAGGAGGGAGTATCTCCAAAGACAGCAAATAGGTCCAGAGAAAACCGGTCTAGAGAAGACTGGCTTTGCTGTGCCAAACCTCGATGGCACCTTAGCTCTCAGAGCTGCCTCACCGAAGGCTAAGACAAATGCTCCTGCCAGCACCAGGAGAACACAGAACTGCAAAAGACAGGAAGGGATTGAGGTGATCTACCTTAAATTGTTGTGGAACGATGCCAAAAATAGCCCTGCAATGAAAAATCTATGGGGACAGCCAAGCTCTTGTCCCTGGAGGGACTATGTAAAACTTAAACTGCAATGGCTGTTGTAATCCCAGTCTCAACAGCTACGATGTTTAAAGTGGCCTCATCTCTTCCTTTATCCCAGCAGCTGAATCTTGCTGCAGAAGTGCCCACTTCATAATTACCGCTTCTGCATACGTCCCTGCTAGGGAACTGCTTTGCACTCAAAATAACCGGCACTTTTCGAGTTCGGATCTGACACAGATTTTATTCTGCTCGAATCCATCAGGTTGAAAGTGCTGGATCAGACATTTCCTGCCAGGATGAGGCAGGCACCAGAAGTGAAAAGGAGCAGCTGGTGTCATCTCCCATCAGCAAACGGAGCTCTGGCAAAGCTTTAAAGCAAGCGGCCGGCTGCACTGTGGTGACCTAGTTAAACCAGGGTGACGGAGACCGGCTGCACTGTGGTGACCTCGCTACAGCGAGGTGATGGAGACAGGCTGTACTGTGGTGGGCTAGCTACAGCAGTATGATGGAGACTAGCTGCACTGAGGTGGCCTAGCTACAGCAGGGTGATGGAGACGGGCTGCACTGTGGTGGCCTAGCTACAGCACAGTGATGGAGACTGGCAGCACTGTGGTGACCTAGATACAGAAGGGTGATGGAAACAAGCTGCACTGTGGTGGCCTATTTACAGCATGGTGATGCAGACCAGCTGCACTGTGGTTACCTAGATACAGTGAGGTGATGGAGACCGGCTGCACTGTGGTGACCCAGCTACAGTGAATTGATGGAGACTAGCTGTAGTGTGGTGGCCTAGACTGGCTGCACAGTGGTGACCCAGCTACAACAGGGTGATAGAAAGAAGCTGCACTATGTTCGCCTATTTACAACAGGGTGTTGACAAACAGCTGCACTGTGGTTACCTAGCCACAGTGAGGTGATGGAGACCTGTGGCACAGTGGTGACCCAGCTACAACAGAGTGATTCAGACCAGCTGCACTGTTGTGACCTAGCTACAGTGAAGTGATGGATACTGGCTGCACTGCGGTTGCCTACCTACAGCAGGGTGATGGAGACTGGCAGCAATCTGGTTACCTAGCTACAGTGAGGTGATAGAGACCAGCTGCACTGTGGTGGCCTAGCTACAGTGAGGTGATGGAAACAAGCTGCACTGTGGTGACCTAGCTACAGCAGGGTGATGGAAACAAGCAGCACTGTCGTTGCCTATTTACAGGAGGGTGATGCAGACCAGCTGCACTGTGGTTACCTAGATACAGTGAGGTGATGGAGACCAGCTGCACTGTGGTAACCCAGCTACAGTGGGGTGATGGAGACCTGCTGCACTGTGGTGGCCTAGACCGGCTGCACAGTGGTGACCCAGCTACAACAGGGTGATGGAGATCGGCTGCACTGTGGTGGCCTAGTTACAACAGTTGGTGCAGAGCAGCTGCACTGTAGTTACCTAGCTGCACTGTGGTGACCTAGCTACAGCAGGGTGATGGGAGCAAGCTGCACTGTAGTGGCCTATTTACTGCAAGGTGATGCAGAACAGCTGCACTGTGGTGACCTAGCTACAGCAGGGTGATGGATATCAGTCAATAATTGATCTTTCCCACAGTGTTGGCTTGCTGCATGGAGTTTTGCAGTTAGGGCAAGACGTCAGTGACCTCTCACCCTACAAAACTCTCTTGCTTCTCTTTCTCTCTTGTAAAGCTAGAAGTCTAACTAGTTTTTCCTTATCGTTCTACCTTAGATGGAGTCCTGCTGTTCCAGCAAGTGCCTCTGGTTGAGATCGATGGGATGAAGATGGTGCAGACAAGAGCCATCCTCAGCTACATAGCAGCAAAGTACAACCTCTATGGGAAGGACCTGAAGGAGAGAGCCCTGTACTGTAACACCTCCTTTCACTTTGAGCAATCTGTTCTTCAATAGCTGTAGCAGATAAAACAAATTCAGTCCTGTAAATCCAGTATAAAGCAGAGAGGCTTACACAATAAAGAGCAAGGACTCCTATTCTTTGCTTAGGTTTTAACCACTGCCTCTGAATGGCTGTTAAACAGAAATAGGCTTTTCGTCCTTGTAAAAATTATTTGGCTTTAGGTCATGTTTGAACTGTTTTGGCTGTGCAAATTGGCAGTATGGTGGTGACAGAAAATTTCTGTAAGTTGCCATAGGTAATTGGAAAACAGAGGAAATAACTCCTGTGCTCTTTCCTCCCACCAACAGGATTGACATGTACGTGGAAGGAATAACAGACCTGATGCAAATGATTATGATGTTTCCTTTCTCTCCACCTGAGGCAAAGGAGAAAAATCTTGAGTCAATTAAGGAGAGAGCAACTATCAGGTACTTCCCGGTCTTTGAAAAGGTAAGTGACAGTGAGGATGTGCCTAAAAAATTGTACTTGCAGGTGTAAACCAAAAAGTGTTTGTAGTGCAGATCAGTTCTAAATCCTCAGCTTTCTCATTACTGTCAGTACTTTGCTCTACCTGTTGGCTTGTGCCTTCAGGGCTGTTGTCAGGACTCCACAGCAAACAAAGCAGCATGTGCTCAACTTTTCACTGAAGTAAAAGCAAGCAAGCCAGTATGTATGGATTGTCCCTTAAGGGCATAGTTCCAGGTTTAACTTTATTTAGGGCACATCTCTCTTAAGCTGGAACATTTTCGTTAGAATGGAAAATACTTTGCCAGGAAATCAGGTAGAGAGATTAGTAAAACACTAGTCATAGACTTCTGTGCATCCCACTTTCAGAACCAGTAAACAAAACCCATCTGACTCTGGAAGCGTTTCTTACTCTTGTGACATTCATCTACTTTTGATGGAAAACAACAATATTGACTAAACTTCCTAGAAAGTTCTTACAACACTAATAACTTATTCCCAAAGGTGGGGATTCTCTTTGGTTAGCTATTGCAATTCTGCATTTCTAAGTCTGATTCCTGATATCAAAATTGGATATAACTTCAATTGAGATATCTAAATGGTAATTAAAAAAATTATTTGAGTTACTCTTTGGATCCTCCATTACCCCTATTTCTATGACTCTTGTAAGTCTACTTAACCATGTGGTTTTGTCCCTGTTCACAATGCTTATCCTCATTTATCATTACAGAGTAATGACTACAAAATTTGTAGCCTGTGTACTAAAAGAGCTCAGATTTCTTTCTTCCTCAACAACAGTGAAGTGATTTAGTCTCACAGATGAAAAGTCTCCCCTGAAACGTCCTTTACAATCGGCGTTCAGCCCTTCAGCTGGGCTGTGAGGATTAGCTGGCAGCATATGTCCAATTCTTGTCTGCAACCCGCATCCTCTTGTACTCTGCAGGTTCTGAAACAGCACGGCCAAGACTTTCTCGTGGGCAACAAATTCAGCTGGGCAGATGTTCAGCTAATTGAAGCCATTTTAACAGTGGAGGAGAAAATACCTGCCGTGCTGTCGGAGTTTCCTCAGTTGCAGGTAATTTTGTTACTGAGTGTGCCTGTATTCAGGAACGGGAGGGCAATCTCAAAGCAATCATCTCGATTGCGTGGGATCTTTGAGGAACTGTCGCTCTCTGTGTGCTTATTTAACAACAGGCACACGACTAGAAACTCAGGCCTTTGCATTAAGTGAGTTTGCTGTCAGTAATCAACTTGATACACACAAGGATGAGTTGACTGCCTTGGTAAGAACAGGTTTTTTTGGGCCCTTCTCCTGTGGAACAGGAGATGACTGTGGATGGAGATCTGAATGAATGGATGTCTTCTATCAGCAGGGGGAAGCAGTTCTGTGCGAGCAGCACTGTTTGCTACTGGAGTAGCTGGAATTTCTCTTACTCTTTTGTGTTGAGTGCAGTTTTTTGATTTTTGGTTTGGGGTTTTTTTTAGGCTTTTAAAACAAGAATGAGCAATATGCCTACAATCAAGAAGTTCCTGCAGCCTGGAAGCCCAAGGAAACCCCCTCCAGATGAACGCTACGTAGAAATAGTGTTGAAGATTTTTAAGAAATGAATGCCTTGCTACCTTCAGTGAGACCCAACAATACTGAAGCAACCCCCCTCCACAAAACCCAACCCCCAAACTCTTAAAGAAAGTAGGAAGCTCAGGAATTTAGTATTGTTGTAGTTAAAACCAGTCGTAAAAACCCAAATCCCCCCCCCAGGAAACCCCCAAAAGTAAAATAAAGTATTCTGATAACTCTGACAGCAGATTTGTCTATCAAATGCTTGGAAAACATGAAAACAAAGCAGCACGGAAGTAAAGAACTACTTGGAGGGTAAGGAATGTATTCCCTTGGGGAAAGACAGGGCAGTGTTAGTATTGTTGGAATGTAATTTGTTGAAGCTATTTTCTGGATGAAAATAGGCTTCAGAATAAGAGCTACTGAAGAGAAGATACACAAAACTCACTGAATCATTTATCCCTTAAAGAAGTAGACCTGTTTCAAGAGCAATTTTAGAAAGTACTTACATTGTGCTGTTTTTACAATAATGTGTGAATGAAATGTCTAAATTAATACTTGTTTGTTACCAAACTAAGTATGTTTGGTTCCCATACTTACCAGATCTTGCCTAGGAAACAGCTCTTAGAATGTTCCCTTATTTTCTTCCTCTGCCTCTTAAATCTGATTCTCCCAGGCACCCTAGTCCATTGTTCCCAGTGTGCTGGAGTCTGCAGACCTCTTCAAAGGATGGGGAGCACAGAGCCACATCCTCAAACAGACGATCGCTCCAGTTCAATGTTTGCTCATGCTTCTTTCTGTGTGTTTTTCTACCAGTTTTGGGGACTCAGCTGCTTCCTAGCCTGGGTGCTGCACACCAATGGCCGGCTGCATCTTTATCCTAGTAAAACAAGGAGCGCCAGGGTCCATTCTGAAGCCATACACATACTATTAAACATATTACCCAGAGCTGTATAGCCACATCCGAAGTGCCCGTTGCAGCTGGGACCTGGCATCGGCTGGCTGTGGCTGGGAGCTGTCAGACCAAGAGCAGCGGGCATGGGCCTGCACCACCTGAGCAAGGTGCTGTCAGTTCAGGAGCACGGTGTCTTCCAGTGAGGTCTGTCTGCAATGGTGGAAGTGACTGACAGGGTGGTGCTGGAGGAGGGAGGAGTGGGGGTCACAGAGCAGGGCAGGTTTCAGGGCTAGGACTACTCAGGTGCGTTAGCACTGTAATGAAGTTGCCTAATTTTCTCTTATCAATATCTCCTTGTGCAGGTAAGTTCACTGATCGTTTAGTGAGTCTTGCTCTTTACCTCTATCCTAAAAGATAAGATTTATGGGGAAATTACTTTGGTCTAATGTGAGCAACAAGGACTATGCCACCCAAAAAACTTGCAGGTTTAATGTCAGGTTTCACCCTGGATCTCCAGGCCCAGCAGTGGCAGCTCTTGTGGCTAGTATTGGCCCCTTGCTCCACAAGACTGGCAATGCCATTTGGTGATATCTACATAACCTTCTGGGAGTAGCAGGAGGTTTTGGTAAAAACTTCTCTGGAGGTGGCTCCTGGCTCTGCCAGTGTGCCAGCACATGGGATGCCTGCTGTCTTTGCCTCGCCATCACGGGATGCTCTGAGCTGTGACTTCCCAGGCCACTCAAATGCTCAGCTTTGTGGTATCAGACTTCTGTCACCCCTGCCATCACTGCCTTGTCTCCTCCTGGTTCCCTACTGAGAGAAACCAGGAGGTCTCAAGCAGTCGCTGGAAGAATCCAGAAAGCAGGATTTTACAGGAAAAGTGCCCGGGTTTATTTGCTAACAGTTAGCAAAGTGGTGCTGTGGTATGTCCTGCCACCTTGTGACACTAGCCACCTCTCTTCTTGGGACAGCACAAAGCCACTGCATGCCTTCCCAGCAGCTATGTATCTCCAATACATGCAGCCATTCCCTCTAATCACTGAGCAACAGGCTGGGCTTTGACCATGTAAGCTCCTTACATGCCCGAGACAGGTGAAAATGCAGTCAATGTTACCATCTTTAACATTTTTTTTTAAGATCCCTCTGCAAAGTTTTCCTTGCAAGACTGATTATTTTTGTTCATAAATCAATTTTTCCAAACCTTGGCTATGATCTTACCAGCATGCAGCTTGCAAATATATTATCTCTTGGGAAGGAAATGTTGTGGAAGAAATACACAGTCTGTTTTGCAGACTCATGTCAGGCACAAGTGGTTTATTTCTACATAGAGGCACGTGCCATGTTCCAGGATCCATGGAGCAAGAGGGCTGTAGGTTGCCATTGGGAGAAGGCAGATAGTACCTGAAACAGAAGTTGTATGTCCCAGCAACTTCTGAGAGACTAGGTTGTGGAGTTATGTGGCTGACATCTCTCACTTTAGGATAGTGAGGACTGGAGGTCAGTTGTTGAAGGTCTCAATGAACCCCACCAGCTCCTGAGCTAGGATCCGCTTTCCCCTTGGAGACAGGTGAGACCCATCTATGTTTCTGAGTTTCTATGAATATTAGGGTTCTTTCCATGCTATCTGATGGAAAGACACTGTCTTGTCTCTGCAAGACTAGTTTTGGTGAACCTATTCCTGGGTGTGTAAGACATTGCACGCTTACCATGCCAGGTTCAGGGGGTGTAACTCTGTGTGGAGAAAGGTTTTGTGGGACATGATGCACGAGCTGCACTTTTCAAGTGTGCTGAACACAGGCAGCGCTCGTTTGCCAAAACAGTAACAGATGACGGTTTTGGTTTAGATAATACGAAACCCCAGAGCAGCTCCTCATTTCTGCAGCAAGGCAGGGCTGGGCATATCCCAGCAGGTCTCATTAGCCACAGATGAGGCTCGTTCCCTACAGTCCCTATTCCCCATGCTAATACAATAAGACAAAACAGTTTGTATGTTCTTTCACTTGCGAGTACATTTTAAATATTGGCTCATAATTTCATAGAATCATAGAATGGTGTTGGTTGGAAAAACCTTGAAGATCAAGTCCAATCATCCAGCCAGCCCCACTAAGTCCAACATTAGACCATGTCAGCAAGCAAAACGTCTACTCTCCTTTTACACATCTCCAGGGATGGTGACACAACCACCTCCTTGGGCAGCCTGTTCCAGTAGCCGACAACCCTTTCAGTAAAGAAATTTTTCCCAATATCTAACCTAAACTTCCCCTGATGCAACTTCAAGATGTTTCCCCTTGTTCTGTCAGACACAGTTCCAAGCCAAATTAACAAAATTGTGGAATGTTTTAGAGAGAGAGAGGAAAATTCACACACCCTAATGACTCAAAACATTTTCAAATGCTTTGTCAAGAAATTAGTCATATGTATGAGGAAAAACCTACAAAAAGTAATATATATTTATACCATATTATTTTAAAGGACAAGGCATGCAGCATACAAATGACACTGCTATAGCATTTTCCAAAATACTTTACAAGCTCCCTGAAGTGGTATTTCCAAAACCCCGTTAAGTTAGGAGACAGACTGTGGTTTTCACTTTTATTTAGGCTAGCAGCCGTGTTGACGAGGATGTGCCTGAAATCTTGATGGGTACCTCTGACAGGGTAAGAAATCTCAGTATTGAGATAAATCACCCTCTGAAGAATCCTACTCCACTCCCCTAGCCATGAAGGAAAGTTGAAGTGACTGGCTTCACCTAAACCTTTAGCTGCTTCAGTTGAAATAGCACCCATTGACCTTTTGAGTGCACACTGCTGGCACTGGTTTTGAGGATCACTGGTAGCTCAGCTGCATGGTGAGGGGTTCCTTCTACTTGAATTTAGACCTATTTGAAGGAGACTAGACAGCTAGACTAGATGTGTCTGCAAAATTAGGTGAGATGAGTTTTCCCAAGTTGTTCACACTGTGATTAGCATTCATGCTTGAATTCATGTTTTCTCACCTTTTGCAGACATCTGACTCAGTGGATGTCAAGTCCTTGTAGGAGCAGTCACTACAGGTGTGACCTTGTACATCTCCAGGCATATCTCCTAGACTTTATGCCAGGTCTACAAATGATTAATCCAGCCAAGGTACATAACAGTGAGTTTGGATTTGTGAAACGCTACAGGTACACCTCAGTTCACAGGTCTATGAAGGGAAAACTTTGATTTCCAACATCATCTTATATTTTGGGCCATGTTTGCCTGTCCAAAAATGCAGGAAACACTATTTTGAGCAGTGGTTTGGTCTTTTGCTCAACCCCCCCTACCCATGCTAACAGCAATCATCACTCCCAGAAGCCCAGAGGGGAAAGCGGTCACTTCTCAAGAATAAAACATTCTCACACAGAATTCTGTTTCATCATAAAATATGAAGAAATTAGTTCAGACTGAATGTGAACAGAAAATAAAATGTGGGCAGCTTGTGCTTCTACAACGGTATAAGGAGTGGGCTGTAACTGCACGTAAAGCCTGGGGCTCTCCGTGACATGGCTTACATCGCAGAGCTGAGATCTCTGTAGCAGCAGCTGGAGGCCAGAAGACACCCTGGAGCATGCACAGCAGTGTGGACACCTCTGCATAAGGTGACTGAGCCCCACTGCAGGCTTTCGGAGCTGCAGAGAAGAGCTTCCCAAGAGGTAAGAAGGGAGCAGAAAGAAATAATGAAGAGCCTGGCTCGGGAGGCAGAGGCTATAGGATGTGCTGTCAGTGAGCAGTCCCTTTCTGTGAAGCCCAGCTCTCCTCATGTGCCGCAGAGGGTACTGAGTGCTCCTCCTGGAAGACAAGACGTTGCAGTGGTGACCATTTTGATGCCTCATCTTTATCTGGTTCTAGCTCTAAATAAAGAATTCTGCTGATTTTAATGTCAAGCATGGAACACATTGGTCTATCAGGCACCAGTGGTGGAGACTGATGGGGTGAGGATCATTTTCAGCTACAGAGCAGCAAAGAACAACATCTGTGAACCTGAATGGGGCTGAAGGAGAGAGCCCCCTGTACTCTTAACAACTCATTTTTTGATTTGCTAGACCTCAATTTGTACAACCTACCTGCGTGATGTGGGAAGAATATTCCAGTTCATTAATTACATTCAGGGTGATTCAGCACATTTTTTATAGAGTGCTGACCTTGGCTATTGGTGATGTCTTCAACAATATTAACCAGCTAGATTAGACACACACAACAGTGCACAGGAGTTTATACTGTATTGACTCTCTGAAATCAACAGAGTTATCAGAATAAAGCAGTGAGGAGTGCAGAGGGCAGTTTGTCTTCTGATGCCGCTCTTCATTCACTGTCTCCTACGGTTGTTTTTGGCATGCATTATCACCAGGTCAAATTCAGGGAAACATTTTTGATAGAAAAAAAGCCAAAACAAAACGTTACCTTGCATGTCCAGGAAAGAAATTTATTGGAAAAAAATGTCCTGAAAGAATACCCCCCACCTCTAAGGAAGGGAAGGAAGCTTATGAGAGGTTCAGGTTGAATTAGTTGATGTGTAGATGTAAAATGGAAACCTGTTAAAAAGTACAAAATCATAAAAATCTTAAAATTTTGACTGCTAACACAGTATCTTTTTTTTTTTTTTTTTTTTTTTAAATCTTGGGAGCTTTTCAGCCACTTTGATTATTTTTAACTAGCATGTTGCAAACAATGAAAATAGGAGGCATAAAATTTTCTGCTGTCACAAATGTTCCAAACGATCATGAACTCTTGTGAATCTTACATAGTCAGCATTAGTCAGGGTTTTATTTTCTGTAGGTGAGAAGTGACCTAATTCAGTTTATCTGTTTTAGAAAGAGGAGTCTTCTATCAGTAGTGAACCGTTTGCAATTCTCTTTGTAGGAGGGACTACAGACCTATATAATCTCAAGGCAAAGCTAGTGAGAGCTTAGTGTGAGTTATACTGTGCACAAGGTAAGCGTTTTGGAATTTGGACGTGCATTGGGAGTTGGTGTGTTTGAAACTAAGTCAGTGAATGGATTTTCTGATTTAAATAATTGCATGTACTTTCTTTACTAACATAGTTATGTGCAAAAAATGCTAAATTGCTAATCAAGTCTTTTGTAGGCGTACAGATGTAAGAAAAAGAAATTTAAATCTCAGAAGCGTGGAGTGTTCCATTTTACCTGCTTTCCCCTGTTGTAGAGAAGATATAATGTTATTTACAGGGGAAATATGGGGTTTTTTTAGCCATTTGCTTTTGCTTCTCTTAATGCTTTAGCTATATTGTCGATCAAGTGTTAATAATTGTGAAACTAGTATAAACTAGGCACTGTGTATGCTTGCTGCTGATGTGCAAGCACTGGTTCTGAGTGTGTGTGTGGGTGATACTCTCTTTAGCTACTGATGTTTGAAATTCGAACAAAGCACTGGAATTGAGTCGAACAGTTCAACATCACTTTGGGTCCATCTGTGGTAAAGGCAAATCCAATGTTACCAGAGACAAAATTAAATTCCAGGTTTTCAGGTGCATGCCCAAAGAAATGAGGTAAGCGGGTAGTGTTCTAAATGAGATTTAATGCTTAAAATGGGGAGAAACAAATCCTTCCAGTTACAGTGGAGCATAACGGCTGCTGGAGAAAGCACTGCAATTGCTGAGTTCATATTGTGTATCTGATTAAAGAGTAAGCTGTAGCCTGAGATAATGCCAAAGTAAACAGAGTTGTGTATATTGCACACCCTACTTTTTGGTCAAAGTGGAAGGCTTTGGGATGCAAATGGGTTTGATTTGCTTGTTCTCTGACAGGGGCCAAATGCTCTCAGTACAGAGTTCTGCTTAACTAAACTGTGCATATAAAAGACATCTTGAAGTAAAATGATACAATGCAGTCTCTTAATATAGTCTTTTATTTCCTCTACCTCAATTGATGAGAATCTTGGACCATAAATCACTGGTTTCAAACAAGACAACTTTGAAGAATACTGGAGAACCAGTTAGAGGCTCAAACCCAGCATTCTGCATCTCTATTTTGCAAAACTTACTTCTTTATTCCAGACAGTAGGAAATCAGGAACGTTGAAACATGTCTGAGAAACCCAAGCTGCACTACTTCAATGGACGAGGACGAATGGAATCAATACGATGGCTACTAGCTTCGGCTGGAGTTGAGGTTTGCTGCTCTTTTTAATACTAAGAGCATGAGACAAACACACATTTTTACAGTTCCACATAATCCACGCTCCTTTTAATGGTTTCTGATATTGGAGAGGAAGTGTGGAGATCTGAGAGTTTTAAAAGCTGTGATTCTTTGTCATGGTGTTGGGCAACGTGCCAGAAAGCTGCTCGGAGCACATGATCTGATGATCTTTTCCTCCTTCCTTTTGCCAGCTTGTGCTGCTGCAGTGTGAATTTACCTGTCCTCTACTCTGCCTGCACGGTCTGCTGAAGCACTGGCGACAGAAGTGGTGCGGGGGTTTGTGCCTTGCAATCACCTCAGCTTTAGTCAAAATCATACTGGCTCAAAAATATGAATCACTTTTGAGAGGGCAAAGGAGAGGGTGTGACGGAGGCAAAACAAGTTTTAAAGATACCTGATTTTTAAAAAAAAATTGTGTTTCCTGCAGTTTGAAGAATGTTATCTGGAAACAAAGGATGATATGATAAAGTTACAGAAAGGTAAGTATCCTTCACTTTTTAATAACCAGATAATGCTAATAATAATGATGACAAGAACAACAACATGTTTGTCTTAGAACACCCCAATCTCTTAAAAATCTAGACTGAATTTACATGAGCTATCTCAGATACATACTGCTGTGTGTTAGATGGGATCATCCACCCAGGTGCTCCAGCTGTCACTGAGTCACAGAAAGGCTGATGTCAGTTAGGACCTCTCGAGATCATTTGTTCCAACCCTCTCTTCAAGCAAGGTTATCTACATCCAGTTGCCCAGGCCAGTGTCCAATTGTGTTTTGATTAACTCCAAGGATGGAGACTCCACAGCCTCTCTGGGCATTCTGTGCCAGTGTTCAGTCACTTTGACGGTTAAAAAGGCCTTTCCTTAAGTTCAAGTGATTGACTCAAGTCCTTCAATTTGTGCCCATTGCCTACTGTCTGATGACAATACAGTTGTTTTTTTTTTGTCATCAGATCACCTTGAAGTTTTTTAGCATTTTAGGTTACTGCAAAACTGGTGTTTTGTAATCTATATGCAAACAGAGTTCCAAATTTCTGAGCTAACCTGTACCTCTGAAGAATTGCTGTTTCCCAAGGTAACTAATCACCTTGCTATCTTTAGCTTACATCATGGTGGACATGCTATTCACATTTCCTCCAAACCAAATTACGTGACTGTGCTCTTCCAGTTCACTTGTCTTTTTAAAGAAGTCTGAGTTAGGGTTGGCATTTATAGTCTGCTCTCCTTTAGGAATGATGACTTGATGTCCCTGCCACCTTTCAAAAAGTATTTTGACACACAAGCATAAAAAAATGTGTCCTTAATGCAGGCAGTCTCTCTGCATACTTGTCTTACAGTGGATACAAGGATGGATGTGGCTGATCAGTTGAGTCAGCAATTCTGGTTCCATAAAGTAAACACTCTGACACACTTCTCTGATGGATTCCTGGAAGTATTTTGACTTTTTCCTTGCTACAATAAGGCTTCTGCACACCAGTAAGGGATTTACATGGCTACAGTCTCACAGCAAGTTATATTTGGCTCTTGCAGGAATCTCATTAAATCTGTCCATTATTCCCTGCTTTGAGTCTGTATGGATGTCTCTCATTGCATAAAGTCAATACAGTAGTCACAAAGATAGTAATACGTGCATTTGTATTCACATTATATGCTGACAAACCCTTAAATACTGCAGATTTCTATAATAATTAACAAAACATGAGAGACACCGGCTCATTATGGGTCAGAACCTGAGTTAAGGCCATGCAGCACAGGACTTGCCTTTTTTAGTGTGGGATTGCTAAAAGTTCCACATTTGGGTACTTCCTCAGATCTGAAAAAACTTAAGAAGAAGACTGCTAGAATATGAAGTTATTATCCCTAAGAAATGGTTCTTGGACTCACGGTAAGCATTTTCCATACCATGTTATAAGAATGAGCAGTACTCACACAGAATGGGTTGTCAGGCACTGGAACAGGCTGCCCAGGAAGTGGTTGAGTCACTGTCCCTGGGGGTGTTTAAAAGACTTAGGAACATGGTTGAGTGATGGACTTGGCAGTCTCATTCTTTGGTTGGCCTCAAGGATCTTAAAGGTCTTTTCCAAGCTAAATGAGTCCATGATTCTAAATAAAAGAATAACAGAGGTGGTTACTTTGCCAAACACCTGATAATGGTTCTCACTCAGAGACTGAATATCTCCTTGTCTCATCCCCTTTTCCTACAGGTGGATCCCTGCTGTTTCAGCAAGTGCCCATGGTGGAGATGGATGGGATGAAGATGGTGCAGACTAGAGCCATCCTCAGCTACATAGCAGCAAAGTACAACCTCTATGGGAAGGACCTGAAGGAGAGAGCCCTGTACTGTAACAGTATTACCTTTCTTTCTTAGACTACAGTTCATACTACCCTGTGTAACCCAAGAATTTCCCAGGTCAAAGTTAGATTCAGAGTAAACCAGCAGCTTTCCATGTAGCACATGCTGACCATGACTGTGGGTGATGTCTACCACAGTAATAACTAGCCAGATTAGATACGCAGCATGGTGCAAAGTAGTTCAGGAAGACCAAAGGTCAATGCAGATATCAGAAGAAAGCACTTTTCCCTGTGCAGAGGGCATTTTGTCTTACTGATGCTGCTTTTCATCGTCACCTACAGTTGTCAGCAATGGGCGTTTTTGCCAGATCAAATTCAGGGAAATTTCTTTGATGGAAACAAAAATCTTCTCTAATAACCAGGAATTAGAATTACTAACTCCTTATTAAAGGAGAGGGCTCTTAGGGCACATGTGGTGACCTCATTATTTTTAAAGTTTTCATGTCAATTAACAGAAGTAACCGCATTTCAAGGTACCTGTCAGAAGTTGTACAGACCCACTGTTTAGCTTACGGTGGCTGACTGGGTGTGTGACAGGAGGTCGGGTGACACACCTGCTAGTTTTGTACTAACGTTCAAAAAACCAATACGCAGAAGTGTAACCCCTAGTGAAAAGTGGTAGGGGTACAGTCTTTTACTCTTTGGGCACTTTGTTCTTGTCTTTAACCTACCTCCACCCTGCCTGAAGCTACTACACCCTGGGGGATACTCCTCCAAGCTATCCTTGCTGGATAGAAGAGGCGGAGAGTTCTCAGTTCTCAGCATCTCAGTGGAGTTACTACAGTTACAGTCAGTAGCTATTGAGCTATTGTTCCATTCAGACCTACTGTGTTTGACTTGACCGACTGGATCTATTCCTTTCAGAATTGATATGTATGTGGAAGCACTGATAGATCTGAATGAGTTACTCATGGCCCATGCTTTACAGCCAGCAGATAAAAAGGAGCAACATCTTGCTACTCTTGTGGACAAGGCCACAAACAGATACTTTCCAGTCTATGAGAAGGTATGTGGCAAAGATGTAGTAGCTTAATTAATAATGTTTTCCTGAAACTCCATCCTGGATCCACATGAACAATTTTTATTGAGGAAAACAGAGGGAAAAACTCCCACTTAAATATAAATACTATGGTTTTGGTGAAACTGGAATGAAGATGGAGACAGGACACTACAGAGAGGACAGAAGGTACTAGAAATCTGGGAGAGATGCAGAGCTGCAAAAACCCAGGACACGCTGAAGTCCCCAAATGTCCACATTGTTTCAGTACAAAAGCCACTATTAGTGTCAGCTTTTACGTAAAATTTCCACCTGAAGTACAGGGCCCCCTCTACAACATATGCTATGCAAAAGCATTGCTGTTCCTCCTGTGACCAAAGGAAGGATGGATTAGCTGGGTGTCAGGACCATGAGGCATAGGTTACATGTGGAGAGCTGCAAAAGCAATATTTCCAAACTTGAGGAAACAGGTAAGAAGGAACTGCCCATAATTTGAAAGACTCCAAGATACTCTTACTATGCCTTGAGCTGAACTTAAGCCTCTTGTAAATTAGGTGTAGGCATTTGTTGTGATGGTTGTATACCATAAATCACCACAGAAGCACTGATCACATGAGCTACAGGTGTTAAGGCAAGAGGGATACAACTGAGCTACCAGGAGGAAACACAGAAGAGAAAGGACTGATAAGTTATCCTAGAATGACCATGGGGTCAGATAATTTGTTTGTGATACAGATGCTCTTATTGTACTTCCTTCACTCGGGGGTAACTCCATGTGATGTATGACCTTGCTTTGAAGATATCACATTAAATCACACAGAGGAAAAAGAATCACTTCTGCATCTCTGGTTTTAGGTTTTGAAAGACCATGGACAAGAATTTCTTGTTGGCAACCAGTTTAGCAAAGCAGATGTGCAATTACTTGAAACCCTTTTAACGGCAGAAGAGTGCAAGCCTGATATACTTGCCAAATTTCCTCTCCTGCAGGTAATTGGATGGATAATTTTAATGGACAATGAATCAAAGTGAGACCACCGATTTAAACTGAGAAATATAGGGGAGTGGGAGGGTGAGAAAAGAAGTGAAAGACAAAAATCAAAATCAAATATCCCAATTACTTTTAGTTGGGGTCAAATACTGATGGCTATTGTCTGTCACTACAGCCACAAAAGCAATAGCATGAAGCATATATATTCTTCTGCAGGATTAACCCATAATGTTATTTTCAGAGCATGCATAACATCTAAATGTCTGTCAGTTACCATGTTTCTTAAGAACAGTGTTGTTTTGGTTTTGTTTTGCAGAGTTTTAAAGCAAGAATAAGCAGTATCCCCACAATAAATAAATTTCTGCAGCCTGGCAGCCAGAGAAAACCACCACTACAAGAAAAAGATCTTCCAAAAGTGATGAAAATTTTCTACTGAGCAGCAACCTAAAGCCACAGAAACTCTATTTCATTGTCTTTGTGTTTGCTGATAGTGGCAAAAGGAAATCAACAAAAATAGTGAGAAGTTTTCAGATCTCTTTCCTAAGCTGAAGGACTGGTTTTAGTCTACTGCAAAAACTACCAAAGCAAGCTTAAGTGAGCATACCAGCAAATAAAATAGTTCACTGAGTCAGGGAATATGCTGCACAATACAGAATGCCTTAAATTACTTAAGAGATTACCCAAAATACAGTCTTACTACTGACACTCAAACCTAGTTTGTTCAATTACTTCTTACTGCTACTTACATGTCTAAGGGCTCTCTGGCTCCATCTGCCATTCCCAAGTGTTGATGGAAAATGAAGAGAGCTTAGCCCAAACAATGGGTGACGCCCCTCCTCTGGGAAATGCCAGGAAAAAACACAGCTTGAGCTTGATTTAAGTGATTCCATTGTACAACTTATCACAGAATCACTAGGTTGGAAAAGACAAGTCCAACCATACCTGTCCTCTCCTAAACCATAGCCCTGAGCACCTCATCTGTCCGCCTTAAATACATCCAGGGATGGTGACTCAACCACCTCCTTGGGCAGTCTGGTCTATATCCCAGCAACTCTTTGGGTGAAGAACCTTTTCCTAATATCTAATCTGAACCTGCCCTGGAGCAGCTTGAGGCCATTTCCCCTTGTCCTGTCACCTGTCTCTTGGCAGAAGAGACCATTGCCCACTTCTTTACAAACTCCTTTTAGGTAATTGTAGCCTCCTCTTCTCCAGGCTAAACAACCCCAGCTGCTCCTGAAGCTGGTCCTTATGAAGCTGCTCCTCATGAAACTGCTCCTCATAAGGTTTGCTCTCCAGTCCCTTCACCAGCCCGGTTGCTCTTTGGACATACTCCATCACATCAATGTCTCTCTTGTAATGAGGGGTCCAGAACTGAACACAGTACTTGAGGTATGGCCTCACCAGTGCCAAGCTAAGCTCGGTACCCTTTGCACAGGGGCTGTGTCCCAGGCCTTGTCCCCCTCCCGATCATGCCATTGTTGTGACCCCATTGCCACCTCGGGGGCCTCAAAGCCTTCCTCTTAACCCCTCCTGCTCTGTCTGCCATGGATTTCTGAGGTGCAGCCTCATTACACCCCTGGCCTTGAGGGCAGCCCTGTGGAAGACGTCTCTCCACGAAACCTGGCGGGACAAGGCTTTTCCGCCGGCTTGGTTTGCAGGGCTTCGGGCTGCAGTTTCACTGCGGGAAGCCGAGCCTCAGCGCGGCGAAGCACCCGACGCCAGGGCCAGAGCGGGCAGTGGGCGGGCCGGCCGACACGGCCCCTGAGAGGAGGAGCGGAGCGGCGTGGCGTGGCGTGGCGTCTCTCGGCGGACTTGGGGCCGGTGAGAGTAGTCGGTGAGGAGCTGCTTGGGTTGGGTGTCGACGGCGCGGCTAGTGCCGAGGGTACGGGCGACGGCAGCGGGCTGGGTGCCGTTGTGGGCTGTGGGGTGGAGGGGGGGAAAGGAGGGAGGGTGGTCTCGGTCCGACGGAGGGAGTGAACTTATGCTGCGCAACACGGCAAGAGGCGGCGGGGTGCGGGGGCTGAGAGCAGCTCCCCGGCTCAGCTCCGGGACAGTGTGCGTCCCCTCCCTGCCGCCGAACACCGGCGTGTTGACGTTGTTCGGTAGAGCCGCAGGACCGCGTTTCCTCCCATCGCGGCTAGGTGTGGGGGCACAGCGGGGCAGGGCTGGGCAGGGCGGGGCTGCCTGCGGGGGCCGCCACGCC
>VXBZ01003012.1:31367-79781 GCA_013399135.1 Heliornis fulica
GGGCCACCCGACGGGGCTGGGGGCGGCCAGTCCGGGCGCTGCCGGGAGGGAGAGAGGCGAGGTGCGTGACAGACCGGTCATTACTTGAGGAGCGGGTTTGGGTGTTCTGGAGGGTGTTTGTCCAGGTGTTACTCCACTCTCGCTCCCCAGACGCAGGGACCCATGCCGAGCAGGGTGGGGGCACGTAGAGGGGGTTTGTGACCGACACTGGGTAGGATCAGGGGGGAAACCTGAAGAAGAATTGCTGTTCCTCGTTGTCTCTCTGGATAATTTGCCTTTCACCTCCTTCCAGTGCTGCTGCTAGCTCGGGTGGTGGAAGGAACGCTGTTAAATCCAGGCCGGGCCTGGGTCCTGGGATAAAACACACGCTGGGGAGAAATTACAGTCTTGAGATGGTCTTGAGACAGAGCCAGGCTCGGTGTGGTGGGAGGCCGGTGCGGTGGGATCATTCTGCTCCAGCAGCCCCCTGCGAGCTGTGTACCAGGAACAGAGCATTGCAAGAAACTGCTTGGGGTCCACGGCTGACCTGGGAGAAAAGTTAAGATCTTGAAATAGATTCTGAGCTTTTTCTTACTTTCATTAACTTGTTTCTCATGACATCCTGGTTTTCAGCTGGGATAGAGTTAATTTTCACAAGGAACTAGGAGGGGACGAAGCCAGGAAAGATGACCCAAGATAGCAGAGGGGGTATTTGATACCATGACATGCCCAGTATATAAAAGGAACTGGCCAGGGAGGAGTTGATGCTTGGAGACAGGCTGAGCATAGGGTGAGCAAATTACACTACTGTCCTTCTGCTTTTATATTCTTTTGTTAGTACTGTTGTTACTTTACTCTTCCTTTGCTGTCCCAGTAAACTGTCCTTATCCCAGTCTATTGGTTTTACCTTTTTCTTACAATTTTCTTTCCCGTTCCACTGGGTTGGGAATGAGCCAGTGGCTGTGTCCTTAGTTGCCAGCTGGGGGTAAACCACAACACTGGAATGCTGGTAACTGATTTTTTTTTTGTTAAAATAGCATGATTTTTTAATGCACTGTTAAGAGCGGCAGCTGGTAACTATTGACAACTGCCTTGCTGAGGTCCAGGGAAGGTCCAATGCAGTAGAACATCAAGAAAGTTTGTGATTTCAGATGCACTACTGCTATTCAAGAAAGGCAATTTACCAACTTTGCTACATTTCATGACTCACTGCTTTACAAAGGGATATTCAGTGCAGAGTAGTAATGGAGTCACCAAAGAACTTTGCAACCCTGTGCATTCAGCCTAAGCGCCAAAGTCAGTCTTTAAGCAGTGCAGTTCCAGGAAAGCTTTTTCTTGCCAGCACAGAGAGCTTCAACCCTTGGCCAGTCCTTGCAAGAAACTGTCATGAACAGGTTACATAAATTTCTGCTCTTTTCCATTTGCTTTGTTCTTCAGCTTTCTCAGATGTTTGGAGTCAAACACTGAGCTGACATTTGCAAGAAAGGCTTTGACCGGGCTGGTACTAGAAGCTCTACCTCTTCTTTGGGAAGAGGTCTGGGGAGTTAGCTCTTTCTGCTTCTGTTAACCTGGCCTCTAGTGTATTTTCCAGCCTTGATCCCCATGTGCTGGAGTTTAGGGTGCTTGTCCAAACTGTGAGGGGCCCAAGTGCAGTTCTTTCTGATACTATGGAACTGAGATGATCAGTTCCTTCTGAACATTAGGGAATTAGGTGTTTTTGAACTACAGAGGGTTGAGAGCTTTGTCACTGAGTATGGTGTAATTCACAGGAGCTATGGAGTGTCTTCTGTGTGGATGACCTGATGAAAAGCTGTGAGAAGGCCCTTCTCTAAATGACTTGCATATGTGCCCTATTGCTGTTCAGGTATTAGGAAGGTAGCTAGGTATCCAGACTAGATGACAGCTCTAAAAACAAAGACTTGATTATGTCTTGATGGATCAAGCATGTATTTATGTATCAGGAGAACTTTGTCAGAAGACACTATAGAGGTATAGCATTGCCAGGGCTAGGTGGGAGGTGAGCAATGTTTTAAAGACTTCTATTTTGGACTGGAGCGCAAGGGTTCTCCTATGACTCCAAGCCCTGTCAGAGGAAGGCTGTTCCTTACATGGCCTATTGAAGATACCATCCAACACAAAGGACTTCAGTAGAGAAATCCAGGAATGCAGTCTCCCTTCTCATTGGTGTATTGTTTGTGCCTCTTCACTGATGCTTTTGGGATTATGGCCAAAGTTTCTGCTTTGTGGCTCTATGCAAGAATAAATAACCCTGCCTGTAAACAGATAAAACCTTGGCCTAATGATGAAGCACTCTGTTAGTCTGTGACTCTGTCCCCTTATTAAATCTGGTTTATTCTTCTGGGACCTATTAGTGCGAAGAGTACAGTGTTAGCTTTGTTTCCAGCACTAGGCAAGCTCACATCAGTTGCCAGGTTCATACTTGGGCATGAGGCTGCCCTTAGTGTTAGTGAAATTGGAAAGGATGAAGTATTTCATCCCAGTGCCATCATCTGATGGGCCGACTTCAGGCCCTCTGCCTTACTGGGGGCATTGACCAGGCCTTATCTGCCCAACAGAGGTCACGGTCTCATTTATTTGGCTTTGATTTTAAAGTTAAGCTTTCAGAATAGGATATAAGTGCCTGTTGCATTTTAACTGTTGCTCATAAATTGTTCTTGAAGTTTGCCTGCATTCTCTGTAATGGAGATATTGTGATCTGACTAATGGTCAAAACAGAACTAGCTAAATATGGAAGACAGCAGTCTGATTAACTATATGCTGGAATATATGTTGCTAGTATAAGCTCATATTCATAAAGGCACAGCAGCACAGGGCTCTGAAACTTCATAATGAAAGATGTGAAGATGTGCATGTGTCTCTGAGCTGGTGTTCTTGTGAAGCAATCAGTTTGACATCATACATTTTCAAGTTTGGTATGACATGTCCGCTGTCACAATACCCAGCACCTTCTGAATAGGTTGCATCACCGAAAGGTTAAAAATTTACTTAGGAACAGCCTACAATTCAGTTTTGGCTGTAAAGCTCTCATGAACTCTTAAGGCTGTGTTAATATTTTTGAAGGTATGTATATGATTTAGTAGATGCTTATTACATTGTCACAATTCCTTTTTAGATGGCTACATATTCTAGTGGCAGTGTGCGCTTTTTCTTTTTTTCCCCTCTGATCCACAGGAAACTTGGTTCAATCAGGCCCAAGTGCCTAGGTCTTGATTTCTCATTGATCTAACTGTATTTAGTAGTGGAATATTGCACAGGCTAATTTAAAACATGTTCATCTTCTTGGATTTGTCAGGAAACAAGAACTCTGAAATCATGGCGAGCAAACCCAAGCTGCACTACACCAAGGGAAGGGGGAAGATGGAGTCAATCCGATGGCTGTTGGCAGCAGCCGGGGTTGAGGTTTGTGTCTTTTTTTTCTTTTTTTTTTTTTGTAAGGCAATCAGATTAATCTGTGATTAAAATAAGTATTCTTTGGAAATGTTTCCCAGTTACATTGATGCTTAGAGATGTGCATGACATTGCATGTTGTGATGCAGAATACTTAGATTCTGTGATACAGTCTCTCAAGTTGTATTTATTTAATGTATTCCTTGAGTGACTTGCCCAGTAAAAGGATTTTAATGTACAAAGTGAATTGTTAAGTGTCATTTTAAAGTGTACTTTAAGCTGAGATGTTAAATTGTTGCTACAGAACACAGCTGTGTATCCCTGACTTTTTCTGAATGTGGATTGTTTCTCTGTGTCTCATGATTGTTCTCAACGGAAAGACCATGCTATCACATGGAAAACTTTGTCACAGTATGTCCAAATAAAGAGCTTTTTGTTCTTTGGCCAGGAATTGAGTAGGATGCATCAGCAAAGCTGCCTTGAAAGCAGTGGGGGAGCTATCTGTATTAATATCAGGTGAAAACCATCCTAAGACATCTTAATTTCCACATGTAATTTTTTCTTCAATGTGGTGCTTTCAAACCATTCTCCCAGAAGCTATTTATATTGCCTTGGAAATGAAGGGCTTTTTTAATGGTGTTCACTTGTGAATGTTGGAGACAGAGAAACTGCAGAGCACGAGTTCTGATGAAAGAAAGACCTTGCCCTCATTCAAATATACCTCACAGTAAACCCGCCCACCCCACCCNAGAGGGAGATAAATGTTGTGTTACAGAGGTATAACTTACTGCACATTTCTCAGTATATCATGTGACATTGCTCTGAAGCAAATTATTTGGTATCTGTTACTTGTGCAGGCAAGTAGGCTGGTCTTTAATATGAAAGAAGTGGTTTTTTTGCAGTGTAAAGCATTGTACATTACTGTGGGATTGCGACACCATGATCCTGGGTTATTTGCTAGAGCAGAGAACAAGAATGGGGTAGGGTGTCAATACAGTCACAGGAGAATAGAATGGAACTCCCTTTCGCTCTCCGTTGCCTTTAGAGTGACACAGTATTATTTTCTATTTGCTTTTCAGTTTGAGGAGGAATTCATAGAAACAAAGGAAGACCTAGAAAAATTACGCAATGGTGAGTCTGCAAACTGTACCCTAAGCATAAATTCATGCCAATATAACAAAAGGACAATATACCAAACTTAAAGGTTTGAGGATTTTTATAAGACCTCCAATACAGTGTGACCTTCAAAGAGAAGTTTTAAGAGACCTGCTTGCCTGCAGATGCTTTTACCCCTTTCACCTCTCAGAACTGGAAATGTGCTGGTTTCTTTCTCAGATTCATTGTAGTGCTGCAGAGTAGTTTGCTTTTTTCTTTCCAAGATGGAGTCCTACTGTTTCAGCAAGTGCCCATGGTGGAGATGGATGGGATGAAGATGGTGCAGACTAGAGCCATCCTCAGCTACATAGCAGCAAAGTACAACCTCTATGGGAAGGACCTGAAGGAGAGAGCATGGTACAGTAACAGTGTATATTTTCCTCACTAATAATCTTCCATGATTTTTTTATATTTATGAGAAGAATATTTCTGTCAACTATCTGCATGTAAAGGTGCTTATATATCTGCTGGTGCTTTACCACCTCAGATCCAGGGATTGGATGATTAGAATTTATGGTTGATAAATGATTTTAATTGTCAACGTAGTGAGAATGTTATGTCCAGCCTCAAGCTTATTTGGTTTCACAGACATCAGAAGTGCATTAAGTTCTTGGGTAACTGAAGAACTTTTATAGTAATAAAGGCTAATAATGGCTTTTTGTATCTCTAAACAAGAAAACAGTAGGAAAAACTACAGCTGCATGGAAAAATGAAGCATGTTTAAGTATTCAAATATATATTTTTTTTTCAAGATGTGAAGACTGTTCCACAGCTAATTCTAAAAAAAGAGACATATTTAGTGGCTTAATGCTACTGAAAGTTAAACCAGGATTCTCCAACTCCTACTGTGTCTTCTGTGGATAATGCAAAACCAAAACAAAAAAAAAAGTCTTAAAAAAATTAACACTAACGTTCAATTAAGTCCTTAATGTAACTGACTACCACTTACTCTGAAGGGTTTATTTTCTGATAATGGGTGGGAAAGCTCCAGACACTGTGATGTGACTGGCCTGTTGGAGAGCATCATAGGTGAGAAGGACCTGGGGGTCTTGGTGGACAGCAGGATGACTGTGAGCCAGCAACGTGCCCTTGTGACTAAGAAGGCCAATGGCATCCTGGGGTGTATTAGAAGGGAGGTGGCTCGTAGGTCAAGAGAGGTCCTTCTCCCCCTCTACTCTGCCCTGGTGAGAACACACCTGGAGTATTGGGCCCCTCAGTTCCAGAAAGACATACAACTCTCTGAGAGAGTCCAGCGCAAGGCCACCAGGATGATAAAGGGATTGGAACACCTTCCTTATGAGGACAGGCTGAGGGAGCTGGGTCTCTTCTGCTTGGAGAAGAGGAGCCCAAGGGGTGACCTCACTAATGTTTATAAATATGTAAAGGGTGAGTGTCAAGAGGGCAGAGACCAGGCTTTTCTTGGTGATGGCCGGTGATAGGACAAGGGGCAATGGGTCCAAGCTGGAGCACAGGAAGTTCTATTTTAATGTAAGGAAGAACGTTTTCACTGTGAGGGTGACAGAGCATTGGAACAGGCTGCCCAGAGAGGTTGTGGAGTCTCCTCCTCTGGAGACATTCAAGACCAATCTGGATTTGTTCCTGTGTGATCTACTCTAGGTGATCCTGCGTGGGCAGGGGGGTTGGACTAGATGATCTTTCAAGGTCCCTTCCAACTCCTAACACTGTCTGATTCTGTGATTATTATGGACTAGCATGTCTGAACTGGCTGTCGGAAGTGGAAGCCATAGCCTTCCATGATTAGACTTCAGACCTATTTTCTCTATATTGTTTGCATATGTTGTTCTTTCTTCCACAGCATAAATGAATAGGTTATCAATGAAGAACTGTGTGAACTCCACTTTAAGTACATCAGTTGCAAACTCTCTCTTACATCTTGCTTTGTTGCAGACACTGTGAACCTATATAGGAAGATATGTGCTTTGAAAAAAACTGATCTGGAATCAAAATCGAAGAACAAGAAAACAAACTAGTCTCTTAGATTCACCACTAAGTATTTTACTCTGTGATCACTTCAGCATTGTTTTTCAGGAAAATAACTAAAATGGAATATTCAAACAATAAATGTGAAATAAAAATATTTGTTTTAGGATTGATATGTATGTGGAGGGAACCACCGACCTGATGGGCATGATTATGTATCTCCCTTTTCAACCAGCTGACACAAAAGAAAAGAATCTTGCCTTAATCATTGAACGAGCTACAACCAGATACTTTCCTGTTTATGAAAAGGTAAGTGATAAATCACCAGTAGTCCACAAAGATAGGGAAATTGACTAGAGGTTTTCCCCCTCCTCCCCACTGCTCCCCTGTCCCTATAGAACCTATAGACAATACAACTCTAACTTGTAGGATGGAGCAATGTGAAAAGAGGGCCGCAAAAATCATATTTGTCTGGTTTCAGTCCTAAGTATCTTTGCTGTCTTCCTTAAGATTCCTCAAAGAGGAGATCCTAATTTGTAAACCTAACTTAGTGGCTGATAGTTCCTAGCATTTTGCATAAAGGCACTGTTTAAACTCCTGTGTCAGCCTGCAGAACTTACTGCCTGAAGGTGTAATACACTTATGCTCTTCAGTGTTAAATATAATTATGGTTTTAATTAAGGACCAAATTACATGATCTTTCTCAAACCTATTGCTTAAGTATTTTATAAATTTACCAAGTATTACTGTCATTTTCTGAGTCGTTATGTGGGCATCCTTAAATGTGCACAGAGAGGCTCTGCAAACAGGATATATCTATCTTAAAGGCATGAAACAATTATTTACTGGCTAGCTCAAAGTTACCTCTAATGAGCTACCAGGTAAAGCATTGTTATGCTTGCCATCCCCACAGAGTGCATGAAGAGCTTTATTGGCAAGGCAGGAACTGGTCTGGAAGGAACCTGTTGTTCTCTGCTTCTCCCTGAACCATAGCCTGGATGTTACTGAGTTGCCATTTTCTAGCAACTTGCTGTTTGCTCTGTTGATTTCGGTTTTTTTTTCCCTTCAGGATAGTTAAAATTTTTTGTGTGTGTGTTAACATTTTCCTGTTTGAACTGAGCCAGCTGTGATCCTCATCTCACTATTCTGCTTCTGTTTGTAACTCTACCTTTTGTACCTTGTATGACTTTACTATGCAGACTTTCTCAGAGTCCTGTGAGACATCTGTGCTAAGGATAGAATGTGTTGTTTCAGAGTTGAGTTGGTTTTCTAGCTTCAATCCTTGTTCACTAGCACTTGAAATCCATTCAAAAAATACAGGATGTGCCGAAATTTCATGTGCCTTTTTTATCACAGCCTTAAATTGCACAAACAAAACCTTGAGAGGCTGCCCTGTGGAAAAAAAAAACAACTTTGTGTATAAGCCAGCACTCCTATGATCCAAGTTTGTGTAGATCCACAAAGGCTGTGCTGGAAGACTGATTGCATGCATTAATCTTAAAAAGATTTGAAGTCAGTGTTAAGTATTTTAGTTATTAAAAAAGCAGTTTTGGACACGAATATTCCCCGAGCCTGTGCCTAGGTGGCATAAACTACTGTTGTGATGCTTCAGTGTATATGCTCACTGGAGGAAAGCCAAATAATCCTTGTTTGTTTGTAGTAAAGAAACTGCTAAAATTTTCATGATTTTTCCTTTTCCTGTGGGCAAGAACTAACATGGAGAAGTTCATGGAGGTCTGTCTCCCGTGGGTGCGACCCCATGCTGGTGCAGGGAAAGAGTGTGAGGAATGCCCCCCACCACTGAGCAAGAAGGAAAGTAACCCATGAGGAACTGACTGAAGCCCAAAGCCTCTATTCCCCATTTCCCCCCCCCTCCCCCATGCCATCCTGGGGAGGAGAAATCATGAATAAAGTGAAGTCTGCAAAGAAGGGAGGGGAAGGGGATGATGTTTTAAAAGCTGTTTGTACTTCTCGTTATCTGACTCTGGTTTCTCTCTGTGTAGTGTAGTTTAATACATTAGAGAGTTTTGTTGCCTTTTTTCTGTGTTGAGTCTGTTTTGCCAGTGATGCTAATTGCAGAATGATCTCTCCCTGTCCTTATCTCAACTCCAAAGCCTCTCAACATGTATTTTCTCCCGTCCAGTCAAGAGGGGAGTGACAGAGCGGCTTTGGTGGGAGTCTGGCCTCCAGACAGGGTCAAACCACCACAATTGCCATATGGCTTTGATAGAGGAGCTATGGTGGACCTTGTTAGAACAGCATAGGAAATAACTATATGAATGTTCAGCCTTGCCTCAGTCAGGTTGCTGCCTCTTTTGAACTAAAGTTGGCAGATGGGACTGGAGAAGGAATTGGCTTCCAAAGTTGCAGACTGTTGTCCTAGTTTTAGTACATATTAAAGTGCAACGTTAGAGTATATTATGCACAGATGTGTTCCTTCCTTCTGCTACAAGGGTGAAATCTTCAGGAAGAAGGTAGGCTGGAGAGATGGTACTGCTCTGAGGCTGGGCCATAACATTTACCACAACTTCTCTGTTATAGCAGTTAGTAGCTTTGGTGGGGTGTGACTCTTGCACCAGCAGTTTGCTGTGGCACTATCCTCCCCAGAGGCACTATCCTCACAGCATGTTAGGAGTTCAAAGAGTGCTTGAAAGATCATCTAGTCCAATCCCCTCTGCCCGAGCAGGATCATCTAGATTAGATCACACAGGAATGTGTCCAGATTGGTCTAGTGTCTCCAGAGAGAGAGCCTCCACAACCTCTCTGGGCAGCCTGTTCCAGTGACCTGTCAACCTCACAGTAAAAATGTTCCTCCTTATATTCAGATGGAACTTTCTATGTTCCAGTTTGGAACCATTTCCCCTTGTCTTATTACTGATCAACACCGAGAAGGGCCTGGATCCATCCTCCTGACACTCACCCTTAACATATTTATAGACGTTAGTGATGCGAGTGGAAAGCCTGTGTTTCTTCATTGCTGACCTGTTTCAAACCATAATCAACAGTTTCAAATTTTGATGAAACATCTGGGAATTATTTGCTTCACTTTTTTCTTTTTTTTTGTTTTGTTTTCTTTCCCCTCCTTGAATCAAAGTACACTGCACTGTCCTGACTACCTCTGAAGTCACTATGGACTGTTCTTGTGGGACTGGACTTGCTACAGCTACCTGGTGCAGTGGGTTAGACTGAGTGATAGGTTCACACAGGCTGAAACGTGAATTCTGACTGAATTTTTTGTTGCATGAATACCTATCACTCCCTAACTTTGTAAATTTCTCCACGGATTTGTTCTGCTGTGGATTTTTGTAGAAACCTGCCTGTAATTAGATATCTAGATAAAACTCTTACCTCCTATATGACTTCTAAAAAATTTGTTCATGTTTTATAGGCCTTAAAAGACCATGGGCATGATTATCTCGTTGGCAACAAGTTAAGCTGGGCAGACATCCATCTGCTGGAAGCCATTCTAATGACAGAAGAGTGTAAGCCCGATATACTCTCCGCATTCCCTAAGCTACAGGTCAGTAATCATCTAAGCTCAGTATGGAATGTAACATACAAATGCCACCTTGCTGCAGCTCTGCTTTTCCCAGCTGTCCCAGCCGGCAGGAATTCACTTTCTAATGCTACCAGTTCACTTTGTAACTGCTACTTCCTTGTCTTCAGACACAACAGTGAGCATTAGGAGGGGGAAGTCTGTTGTGTCTGCAGTTCCTGTCTTTCTCTTTTTGCTAGCACAGTTATATTTTGAAGAAATCATATACAAGAGCTGTTAAGTTGCTTGTCTTGTCCTCCATGGTGCTTTACACTGATGTATTCCTGTCCTTGCCTCCTTTTTTTGCCCAAATATATGTGCAGGATTTGGGTTTAGGCTGTGGTTTTTGCAGTTTCTTTTCTCTTTCTCTTCTACCTTTACCAGATGACTCTGAATTCTCTTGGGAAACTGTAAAAAACCCTGTACAGCACCAGTATTGCAAATTTGAATATTCATACATGGATTTTCCAGAAAGATGGACATATTGTAGGTGTGGTTTTGGCTCCCTTTTTTTTTTTCTTTCTTCCTTAAATGGAAAATGTGGAGTCCTGAGCTGACTGTAAGGAGCTACTACCTTTCTCTGTTTAATAAGGATATTTGGAAAGTAAAAATCCAAGTTGCTTGTAACAAGGATTGTTACAAGCAACAAAGGATGGAATTATGGCTTCCTGATGATCATTGGCTTTTCTGTTGCCTCTTACAGGCTTTTAAAGGAAGAATGAGCAACATTCCAACAATCAAAAAGTTCTTGCAGCCTGGGAGCCAGAGGAAGCCACCAACAGATGAGAAGTTTATTGCTGTTGTGAAAAAAATATTCAACATCTAATGATGTGGCTGCTGAAGTTAACACAAGTGTAGTATGTTACCAGAGCTGTGCCTTAGTTATAAACTACACTGGATGTATTCTGTAGTTTGCAGCATGTAGTCAGTCATATGAGAATCATTAAAAGAGTACATGCTTGAATTAGACTAAAAGACTAATCTGTTGTGTCCAGAAAGTGGTATTTCATAAAGCAGTTACATAAAATAAAATATGCTGATACTTTGTGGTTTTTTTCAGTGTTTTTTTTTTAATTACAGTATGTGCCTGGTAGGATACAAAGTTTCAGCTGTGGTTCCTGAGTACTGTGGAAAGCCGCCTTCCTCCTCCCATTTTGATAAACTGCAGGGGAGAAGAACCACTCCAGAGAAATTGGGAAGTCATTTTAAATTCAGGCCTAGAAAATGTTTTGCTCTCTATATCAAAGGTCACTCTTCCCATCTGTATTTCACTGCTGCCTCTGTATTTTTAGAGCTTTTTTTTTAAGTTTAAAAATAATTACAAAAAAAGTTAAAAATTAAAACTTATGATCCTCATAAGTTCAGGAGTAAAACGTTGTAGGTAGCTGTAAAAGAGCTGCACTAACTGCTTAACTTTGCATTAGTAGTTAGTTTTATCTCAACAGTGCTTAAAGCATTCACTACCATTTTAGGTTTGTTACCCAACTTTCATGGGAACTTTCACCATCTCCTTTAAGAACACTTCCGTTAACTGTTCATCTTCCTTGCAGTTCTTTTTCTCAGTAGGACTCAAAGTGATTAGGCAGAGAAAACTCTCAACCAGTGCTTATGCACAGTTGCTGCCCAGCAAAGCAGACTTTTCCAACTTGTGCTGCACTTCAGAGGTACAAATCAGAAATGTCCCCCTCACTCACGCAGGCGTTCTCCAGATGAGCTCCTGGGAATTTCACATTAAAATGCCAAGGGCAGTTGGAAGCAGTAGTTGGCAATGCCCACCATCTGTCACTGAACTATATATGCCTCTCCTCCAAGCAAGTGCTATGATCACTGCACCATCACAGAGATGGACACAGGGCATCACCTCTGCATTTTGTGAGTCCCTATCCCTGCAGGGATAGGTTGGACATTCTGAGAACGCTACGTGTCTGGCAGGACTCACCTTGCCTAGAGTACAAATACCCAAACTGGCAGGTGTCATCCAAGCCTGGTATAGTACAGGCAGTTCAATTCCTTTGATGTGCCTTGAAATTCTACTTCAGGATGAAATGAACCACATCCTATGTGTCCAGCTGTCATCCCAATCTGAAATCTGCAGCATTCCAGCTCAGTCACCTGTCAGCCTTGCAACGCCTGCAGGCAGTGTTACAGATGGATCTGTAAAGGTTCCAGGGGTGGAGGCCATGGGTTGGCAGGACTTTGCCTGGTTTTGGTTTTTGTTTTTTGTTTTTCTTCAGCTGTGCCTTAGACATCGCAATGCCTTGTTGCCACCAAAGTCCAGCCAAGAATAGTAACTTGGTGTTCGGCTGATGGATTTACACAGTGCTGAGATCTATGACAGCCTTTATAAGCGAGCTCTGTATGAAAAACATGAAAAGAAGCAAAATTTTTGTCTGTCTTCAGTAGTGCACTCGTTCATTTTCAGCTTCCTAATGACCTGGTTGTACATTCCTGTGCACCTGGGGTCTCAGCCAAGCTTTCAAACCCAGGGAATATTTCATTATTTACTAGGGAAATCAAAGTGACTTCAATCTCTGAAGAGTTTATCTCTGACTGGTCTTTGCTTATGGGGAAGACTTCAGCAAAACCATCTGTGTAAGACTGCAACATCAAACCTGTTGAAGGGAGTTCAGAATCTGTTTGTGCAAGGTGGTAAACCTTCCTCACCGGTGGTGTGGGAATTTACAATGCAGGAGATGTTTTAAAGTGGCTGGGATTACAGAACAGATCCTTAGACTCTCACACTGACAAGATGGTGCACTAACATGCATAAAAAAACTGAGAAACTTTGAATATTTTACATTTTATTTGAACACTGATAAGAGTTTTTGCATTTAGAACCAGTGGAACAAAGTTCGTGGCTTGCAAGGAAAGTATGTCTTCTAGCACAACACAGTACAATCCTGTGCCTGTACTGATTAATAATTGACAATATGATTAGAATCGATTACTTAATCTCAGAAGCTACAAAATTAATGATTCATACAATATACCTTTTTATCATAAACATGTATTTATCTATATTCTCTCAGGAATACAGTGCAAGACTAAATTTCTTGGGGTGCTCAGCACCCCGAAAGAGATCAAGCTTGCCGCTTAAACAGAAGTAGATCAAAATATATCCTCAACAAAACACTGTCTTTGTTTTGTTTTGTTTTTTTTTTTTAAAAAAGCTTGCAGAATATAGGCAAATGGCAATAATCAAACAACAGCTACAAATTTTTACCGAAAAGACAAATACAATATAAGTCTGGCATTCAAATTTGTCTTTCAAGTATAGAGAGCTTGCCTGTTTGTTCGCTGGGCATGGCAGTCATACTTCGGTTTTAACTTGCTAAATTCTCTTACAGCAGCATAAAAACAAGCCTCAAAATCATCAAAAGGCTGCAAAAAACCCAACAGAGAACAAAAATATAAATAAGGTTATGCATGAACAGTGAAAGTCATTACTGAGTAACAGAAGAGGCACAAATAGCTGACACTAGAGCTTGTAGTAGGTAATCTTTAAAATGTGCAAATCCACAGCATCAGTGTCTGTTGAAACATGTGTTCTACCTAGGCTTGAAGAACAATTCAAAACGGAAAATAACATTTTCCACTTTAAACCTCAATTATTAAATTTTGCATCTTGATAATTTGCATCTGATTTTCTTCCTCCCTGTGTGTATGGTGGCTAAGAGTTGATGGAGTTATACTAAATCTGGTGACAACACAACAAGAGTCATTTCATCAGACAGATTCTGACTTACAGCTGAAAAGTGTTCTGGGTTACAGACTCATGGGGAAAAAGTGTGTTGATTTAATCTCTAATTTAATTCCAAAATAGTGCAGAAAATTATGTTCTTCAGCATGCCAAAATAAACAGCAACAACAAAGCAGTCAGAATGGTCAGAACCATCATAATTTTCAGTAATACTGATGGAAGGTCTTAGGTCAGGTCAAAAATGTCCTGACTTCTAAAGCTTCCAGAAGGTTTGAATGCAGCAGTTCTAACCAAAAGGTTGGTCTTTAAGACAACTGTGTTGTAACAAATTGGATCACTTAATAATTTTATGTGTATGTGTTTGAAAACACTGAAGCTTATCTCAGGTTCTTCCAAGAGCCTTATCAATATGCAATAATATTTAATTGCAGTTATCTCCTTTCTTTGCTGAGAAAGTCACTACAGATCAGATGTACCTGCCTAGTGAGATGAAACAGCTGTTCACTAGAAACAGGTCTGTGACTTCTGAACTAATTTAATTTAAACTGTATAATTGCTGGACTAAAGTAACCTCCCTGGACACTGGCTTGAGTCAGAAGTTGAGTGGCAAGTATTTGAAAATCACTGAAATGTTTACATTAAGATCCTCAATATATATTTACCTCAGGCATGCTACCAGTCCAGCTGGCATTAATTTCTTGGACCTCTTGAACCTCATTCCCATTACAATGGTCAAAAGAAAAGCTGAAACTGTAAAACACAATTCAGTTTATTGATGTTTTCACTTCTCCCAGTGGACTTTCAAGAACATGGAGACTTATCAAAGGTCATGCTATGAAATGTAATTTAATAAAACATTAGATCAGAGATAAGGGTCTATAAACACATTCTTGCTTTTAAAAACAAATCCAAAACCACTACTGGGATTTATTTCAGCTGCAAAGAAGGTTTCCACTTGCAGCAGAATGCTAAATCCTATTCCACTGATACCAATTAAGTTTATCAGACAATGAATTGCTTTCCCCTGCATCTATATCCATGGGGGTATGAATAAAGTAGGAAGAATCCTTATTGTAACACTGACAGGTATGCTGAATTATAGGAACAGTTTCTTGTAAATTTCACAACACTAGATCATTGCAGCTGTTTTCTTACTAACTATTCAGAGAGCTAGAGCATCCAACTTTACCAATTTTCCTTTTGGAAGGAAAATCTTTCTTTGCTAAGCCTTAAATCTAGATTGAAAGGTTTGCCACTTGGATTTGCTACAGAATAATGGCTACCAACATCTTCACCATGACTACAAGTTCCAATGGTTCCTTTTGCTACAAGGGCATTGTCTGCAACATTCAGAGCAACAACTGCAGTTTAAGCAGTAAAGAACAAATACCATGGAAGGAATCACATCTTCCTCCAATCACCTAAAACTGGCTGTAGCAATAAGCTGATAAGGCATGGAGATTTCATACTGAACTAATGGCTGCAGAGTGCTAAATAAAATTCATTAATGAAAATGCCTACAACTCTGCTAGGATAGCTAGTTTTGTTAAGTGTCACTTGAAATGCTTCCTACTAGTGAGTTTAGGCAGGACTTCTCATGGACAGTTGGGCTTTAGCACTGTTTCAAAGTAATGGCAGTAACCCAAATCTCTTCCCTTTTTTAATGGAGCATTTATACCATCTGGCTAATCCTCTTCAAACTCCACTGTCTACTGCTGTGGACACTCCTGTGCTCACAAGTGTCAAGAATTAAATCACCCCAGCATCACACAACAAGCTCTGACAGTTACAAGCATCTTATGAAACTCTACCAGCTATGCATGTGCACTCATTAAAGATACCCCGCAAAAAAAACTATTATGCTTAATTATCCATTGCTCTTATTTTCTGGTCCCATAGCCTTGATCCTCTCAGGAATGTCTGAAGAGCAGACTATTCCACAGCATGCATCTTGCCAGGGCCTTGAGTTTATTTACACTTAATTACAAGCTACAAAGCATGTTCACTCTGTAATGTTTTTTTTTTCCAGTTCCTTTTCAGATGTGCCAGTGAGCTTTTAAGAAGTTCAATTTACAGGCCTGTTTTCAAATGTGATAGATATTCACTGTTCCACCTGAAGTCAGTTAAAGAAATGTAATAAATCAAGCCAAACTCAATGCAGTAAATCATATTCATATTAGAAATTCTATAAATCCAGTTCATCAACTTGCACTCTAAATAGCGCTAACTCTTGCCTACTGAAGTCTGAATTTTGATTCCTACTCCAAACACACAAAACTCCACTGAAGTATTCAACAAAGCACAGAGTTAATTTCTGGGGAAGTGGGAAAATGTCTGAAATAATTATATATAATTTAATAAATATAAATTACAACAAAGGAATTTACTTGGGCTATCTACATACCCTTTGTACATAGGATAAGCTGTGAGAACCCTAATATCAAAGTCTTGTGCAAAGTAGGAGACTTGCATAGGTAAGAAATACTGTAACTATAGGCTTGGGGTGTGTGTGTGTCTGTGTGTTTGTTACTTAATTTCCCAACCTTCTAAAGGTTTGAGTACTTGCTTCATCTTACATTCTAAGTTCAGAGCAGTCACTTAGTCTCCTTTCATTTGTGCTTTAGTTGGATTGTGGCACTCTGGGAGGTTAGGTGTCAATGAAAACATTCTGATATTCTACAAAAGCAATAAACACTTATTATGGACAGCCCTTATGACTCTGAAAATAGCAGATACAGTAACCACGAAATGTTTTAAAAGTATGGGCCTGTAGACGTTTCTGAGTGTGCCTAATTCTCCCTTCCTTTGAAGTCTTCCAAGTGAGTTCTTTATTCATTTGAAATACCTGTGTATCTAGAAGACTGCCTCTCCCAGACCAAGATCATCAGCCTGGAAGAGATTAAAAAGCAGCCTGAATGTTTGACTCTAGCAGAGCACTTGGTATGAATACTTCCTAATTCACATCAGGCAAAACTACATTGGTTAGGCCAGACCACCTTGTTTCCTTCAGCACAGGTGGATCTAGAAGAGGATTAGATTTTAAGCACTCAGGACATCACTTCTTAAACATTCTGAACTAAGACTGCTTTAAAAAGTCTTTGTGCTTTTTGTCTAAGGCAAGTGTAGTGAACTGTATTTCATCTGTATTGGTATAATAACTATTAAATCAGTAACACAAATTTCTTCAGTTGAAAGTCCTCATGAACCTACACCTATATGATGTGCACAACACTGACAGTATTTTAGTGTACCTGACATCAACAAGCAGATTAGTGGAAATTTTCTATTAGTCCTTTCAAAACTAGTGGATTAGGAAACAGGCAACACTTACAAAGTGTCAATTAATATTATCTTCCACAAATTCTGTATGCAAATTAGTGAATTAATTGACCCATAAAAGTACAATACCATACACTACTTAAGAGCATGTCACAGTGGATGACTATAGAATTACATATACTTAAGGCTGTGTCTTCATTCAAAAAAAGAGTAGGTTCTTTGGTGTTTGGTTTGTTTTTTTTTTACCAGTAGGGTAACTTAATGTGGGGAAGGTCATGGTGGCAAAACTGGAATATCCAATTCTAGGTCACACAGGAGCAGATCAGGTATGTCTGTCAATACCACCTTTATAAAAGAAGCTAGATGGTCCAAACATACTTTGCTAACAATGCAATTCAATATTTTTTAATATACACGTTTTTACAACTGTAGCTGGTATAAAGCACAAAGCTGGTATGAAAACTGTACCATAAATCCTAACTAAGATCAGATAAAATAAGGATGTACTCATGGAATCTGAATTAAATGCACTTTAAACACATTTCTGCATATGAAAACAAAGCCTAAGCCACCTTTGCTAAAAGCTCCCAACAGCTCTTACTGTAAATCAGTTGTGTGACATTAACAGTAGCCCAGTTAGAGACTGTAGACCCTTACCTCCACGAGGGTTTTCTGGCAAACTACCTAAGGTGACAATTATTGCATAGTTTATATCCTGTTTTTCTCAGCAACAGATGAAAACCACCAAGTCAAACTATTTGTTTCAGTGGGAGCTGGGGATTCATGCCATTATGCAAGACTGGACCCCATGCCTACTTTACTGCTCAAATTACATTCTAATCTGTAGCTCTAACAATTTTATTCCAGTAATCTGCTGGATTTCACAATATTTGCAGTGTTAGGTAACTACCTAATAAAAGGAGGTGCTGCCAGGTGGTAACACACACCTGCTGGCTTTGTGTGAATGATCTGCCTTATCTTGCAAATGGTTCCACATGTAAGCTCTTGAATTTTGCAACCTAAGTTGAAATGTCTAACTCTATTTAAAAATTCACATATAAATTAAATCAATGATCAAAATTTAATGTAAGATATACTTCTACATGCAATTCTGTAAACTGCCTGTTTGGTTTTTTTTTTGTTTGTTTGGTTGGTTTGTGTTTACTATAGAAAAGCACTTACACAATGATATCTTCACATTTCTTGGATCACATGTTACGCAGTAAGCCCCATAACCAGCCACAGAACCAAAGGTGAGACCAGCAGCTAAAGAGATTTTACTACCTGCAAGAAACCAAGTGTTATTTCTCAAGACAGTGTCTTTCAAGCTCAATCTTTATACAGTAGTTCTCTCTCTACATGGTATTATCTAAATATTTAAAAAATATAACCAATTTTGCCGCAGTGCAGCTAGCTCACCTGGTGTGAATTGAGAGAGAATATTTCTGTAACTGGGTCATTTTCTTGCTTGGCATTAGGTGCAAAATTGACTAAATTAGAGAGTGAGATGATGAGGATCTGGTAATACTTGCAATTTGGGAAGCATAATCTTTGAAGCACAAACCGTAACTTGGCTATTTTCTTTACCATACATACCTCTGGAAGCATTTTTTTAATTTCTTATGACTGCTGATTTTAACTATATCTTAAAGCTCTTGTGAGTCTGCAAAAATGGTACAAATGTGTCAATATCTACAATGGGCAAACTGGACAACAGATGTTGTCATAAGCCTTGCAGTCTTACATCACTCCTGGGCAAGGAAATGGTATCACAACATTACAATTAATAAAGAATTTTAAAAGAGTTGAAACAATTGGATGGCAACAAAGATGAATATATGGTTTGTAAAAGTATCCCGACATGTTCTTTCAGTGCTGTAACAAAACAGGGTGATAAGCCCAGAGGTTCAGTAATATACCTGGGTTTCTGAATAGGCATTTTACTCAGGAGCATATGATACAAGTGTACAGTCAGCACAGCAGGCATTATCAGGATTAAACCAATCCCAAAAAATATATATAAATGAAGAATTCAGACCCCCAGATGTATTTACCTCACAGTTCTGTTATACTGAATATTTTTAATAAAGAATTTGCAAGAAAACAGAAATCATTACCAGTGTGAAGACTAACCTAGATTCACCACGAGGACTGAGCAACCATTAAAGAGTGAACACGCAAAGGGGACAGTCAGTGGGGGCAGCTGCGTGTAAACAAAAACTCACAGCAAGGGTGTTCGGGAAGTGAGATATAAAGCCGCATCTCTCAGAGCAAAGCCTATGCACGCTGTGCAGGGAATCAGCGATCCTGCATCACACAGATGGATAATGGCCAGAAAAGAAACGGAAGACGGATAGGCTGCTGGGACAGAGCTAACTGGGACAGCCTGCAGATGCTGCCGCCCGTCCTCGGTACCACTGCGACCTCTGCTGTGCTCGGCTCGAGCACTACGAGCTGGAGGGCTGTAAAAATGACCCAAACTGGGAAAAGGTGCGTTATAGTACACAGTAACCTAAAAGCTGGTTATCTTAGAGTGAAAATGCACAACTTTAGCAGAATGAGATAATTAACCACCGAAGCAGAATACACAAATAAAAGGTTTTCTTTCCAATGTATGCCTGGAAATCCCAGAATTGAGCCTGGGTGCCTCTGTAGAAAATGAGCTTTAATGCAAGAGCATCCATTGTGCTCAATGCAGGAATGATTACAAGAAATGAGAATGCTCAAAATATGCTGAAGGTCAAAGATAACATGACAACCCCTTTTTGCCCCGAAAACAAAATTATCAGTAGGCTGAACAGAAAAAAACCCAATCACTTAAACGCCCAATTTGACTCAAATCTCACAAGACTCAGCTCGTTTATAGGAGTGCAGGAAGGATTCGGGATGCAGTCATGTTCATTACAGCAAAGTTTTCATGTCTTGCATCAATTCTTTTTTTGTAAAGTCTGGCAGAAAGTCAAATGCTTCATTTCCAAACCCTGCCGCCCCAGTGTTTACCTTTACGAGTGTATCCTACAACGCCCCCAACAGCCAGCAACGCAGCATATCCAAAACCAATCCAGTCAATAGCCATGGCCCCAACTCTGGAGAAGAAAACACATGGCAACTGAAGACAAACAAGTTCCCCCTTCCTGGTTAAAAGAAGTAATCATTATGCAAAGCATTACAAATAACACTACATTCTCCTAAGTCTTTATTTGGCTACTGTACCAAAACATTTCAATGGTGAAATGGTGTGTCTACTGGCTACTGTGTTATCTTTTCACTAACTGCTGCCCTTCCTCACCCCTCAGCAGTTAGGTATACTGTATTTCTATTAGGGAAATGAATATTAATATTTTGGGGATGTATTTGGCATTTTGCCTTTTTCCCAGTCAAAAATACATGACTGCAAGCAGAAAGGCTCACCCTACCATTGTCTATCCTTTATGTCTCACCTTTAGATTTTGATGTGCTCCCCAGTTAGACTTCTGTCCTCCAAACTTACTTTTGTTACTGCTGCCATACAGCTCCTTTCTCGGCTGGCTGGGCTGTGTAAAGGCAGCAGGGGTTTGCAGCCTGACAGCCCCCGCAGTACTACAGCCTCCCACCAGCCACTGGAACGCACCTTTCCATCTCCCAATTAAGCATACACTTAATTAAGCACACACTCCTTTGTACTCGAGTCCTTGCTCAGCGTTAAAGGGGTGGCCAGAAAGAGCACACACTCGTCGCTTCTTGTCAAGCCTTTAATGTTCAAGTCAGCAACTCACTACAAGACCCAGGCAGGCACGACCCCCTCGGGATGTCAGATGGCTTTAGGGGCACCCCTGAAAACGAGGCCTGTGACGGCAGAGGCCAGGCTTGGAGCCTCCAGGCCACACAGGCAGACCGAGGCCGGGCGCGGCCGTTCTCACTCGGGTGGGGACTTCCACCTGCGGCACACCCCGCCGCATCCCCCGCTTCTTCCCCCCGCCTCCGCCTCGCGCTCGCTTCCCCTGCCCTCCGCGGCGGAGCCCCGCGCAGGAGGCGAGTGGCTGCGGCGGTAGCACTACCTCTCTCCGCGCGGCCCCCTCGCCCTCAAGCCACCCCCGCCAAGGCTCAGCCCCGCTGGACCCGGCGCCGCTCCACCGTACCTCGTCCCGCCGCGCCCGCCCAGCCGCCCTCCGACCTCCCCGGGCCCCGCCTTCCGCGCCCGGCAGGCAGCGTGAGGCGTCGCGGGGCCTGCATCTCTGTCCGGCTGAGCCGCCCTCTCCGCGGCCCGTGCTCCTCGGCGGGCCCGGGCACATGATGGCGGCGCCGCGCCGGGACCCGGTCGAGCTGCCTCATGCGGAGCCGCTGGCGTGGTGGGAGCGGTGTTCTGTGCCCTTTGGGCTGAGACGGGAGGCAAGCCCGGACAGCGCAGGGCTGCTTCTGCTTCGTGAGACTCATCGCCCCGAGCAGTTCGTCTGCCACTTTAGCATTTTAAGCCTGCAAAATCGTGCCCCGCCATTTTGGGAATGGAGAAAGGAGAAAAACACGAGTTTGCAGAGCTGCTTGCCCCCCCAAAGGGCGTAGATCCCGCAGAGACCTCGGCAGGGGTAGGGCTTTCCTGCCTGTACCACCCCGAGACACCCTGTGACCCAGCGGCAGGCAGTCATCGCTGTGCAGGCTCAGCCCCTCACACAGGGTGCCTCTCCTCCTCGCTTCTACCGTAGAAACTCTGAGGGCTGTTTCCGTGATACCAGGCAAACACATGGGCTGAATGCTGATGGTTTTATTTCTCAAGGGAAACACAGCAGACCCAAACTTTAAGACTTGGGTACTGCATACATAGCTGAAACTGTGTTGTGTGCTTATTGTGACACGTTGACTTCTCATCTGGTAATCTCATTTGCTGGAGCTATTCCACCAGAAGCCATTTTTGTCCATATTGTGTCCCTCTCCACAGTATTTCTTAAGCTTTCTCTCAAGTGAGTTGTTCTTGACCGGAGTGGGACGTGTCCTTCAGCAGTAGCTGAGGGGTGCCTGTGACATTCCCCACGCTTCCATTGTTCCCATAGACAGGCTGAGCATAAACATGGCCACAGCAGGGAGAGACACACAATGCTGTGTGATGGAACTTGGATACCTGCCTTCTTCAGGGGTCATTTGAAAATTCCTGCCAAAATCTTGTGTTTCCTTTAGATTTCTTTGCTTCAAGGTGTGGGAGTTTTCCGCTCCAGAGAGCTTGCTGGAAAGTGAATCAGTATGCTCATTAGGGTTAACACATTTAATTTCCACTCCCAATGTTCCGTTTGTTTTTTCTGTTAGCATTTAACTGCTGTGACACAAACCCACTCCATGTGAGCTGTCCAAGTCTGTCTGCTGGGTGGAAAACAGAACTGATCTTCTTATCTCACCAGTGTCTGTGGGAAGGAAGACTGAAGGTACAGCAACTTTGGAAAACAAACATAGGACACTTGAGGGCAGGACAGCTCCAAAAATGCAAACCAAAAGCAGATTCATAGCTGAAATACAAAAATCTTGGGATTTCTTTATGAAGCTTTCTGAGACTTGAGGCTTTTGAAAAGCACATTAAAATAAACAGTGGATTAAACAGAGCAAAACCGTGCAGTTCTCTTTGAGGGGGGCTCCAAAGTGGAACAAATACAGTGTCTTTTGGCACCTCTAGAATAACGACTGGTTGTGGTTACTGATTCAATGATAGTCCTCACTAAAGTATATTATATAACCCTGAAGTCTGGGCTAAATTTGAATTCATGTAATTATATGCTGCTTATTCCCTTCCATTTTCAATTGTGAAAAGTATTTGGTATTGTTTTTCCTAAGCTGTTATTTAAACTATTATCTGATGTGAAACAGTTGCTGTATTTTACAGCACAGGTAGTCTTTCCTGGGAGATTTTTGATGGGTGGAGAATTCATTAAATTTGTTTGTTTGTAGCATGATAAACCCCTCAGTCCTCACAGATCTAACAGCTAGCATTATTACTGGTGTTTATGATGCTAAGCGCTTTCTATTCTAGTTTTCAGCTATTTGTAACTGTCAGTCTGAGCTAAAATTTCTCCTGTTGGTGTTCTGCTTCCAGCTGTTTTATTTTAGTTTGCTTTGGTTGTTTTGTTTTTTATTATGATTTGTTTGTTTTGTTTTTGGAAAGTTCCATTTGCAACAATCAAGCCAACTACAAGAATCAATTTAAGGAAGAATAAATGGTTTTGTCCATTATAAACATAACCATTTTACCGAACAGCATCTAGCATCTCTCTGGTTTCGAAAAAACAGCTTTGAAATTTGGCAAGTAATTTGCTTTAGTTTTAGGGTTATATTTTTCCGTCTTCATGAAAATGTGACCTGAAGGAAAAATTAAAAAATTAAAATTTTAAAGCCCAGTCCCACAAAAGTTTCACCTGTGCTGATCATGTGTGACCTTCTGTCAGGCCCACCCACATTCACATCTGAATGTATGCACTTTCTCTGGAGAAAGGCTGAACTTGTGCCTTGCTTTGCAGATGTTCTGTACAAAGCAAGAATAACAGAAGGGTTTTTTTTAAAAGGCCAAGGAGACTTATCTGGAGCCTCATTGGACTACATTTACAGGTACATACATAGGTAGGTGTCAGTTCCTGGAAAATTTAGTATTAAAGTTTGGATCCAGAATAATCCCTGGCAATTCAGTCCAATGTTAAAAAGCAGAGAGATCGCTCATTCTAATAACCATGAAGCAATCTGGCAGAGCCTATACATTAATAAACAGCCACACAAACTAAGGCCTTTTCTGAACTAAACACATATAAACATGGACTAAAGCCTGCAAAAGGAAAACGAGATCGATTCTTGCACAGTGATTTCACAGGAGGTGGTGCTTGAATCTAACAGCTCGCTACTGCCAAAAGGGCCTCTTCACTTCCAATTATGTTTTGCAGTCCCTTATTTTATGCAGTAATTGATGGGGTTTGCTCCTTCTCTCCCAGTCTCCAATGGCTGAGACAACTAATGCATAGCTTGACATAAAAATAGTTATTTGCTGATTTAGATCAGTCAGTCATTTTTTTCAATTACTTCATTTGGGAGGGTCCAACAAGCATGATGGCACAAAGGAGAAGCTGGGACTGCATGACCCAGTGGGAGGCAGGGGAGAGCTTCTGTAGTGTTCAGCAAGAAAGAGTGAGAAAACCTGAAGCTGCACATTTCCTCTGCCTTTTCAGGGAATCCTGATTGTGAGAGAGCATTCTGATGTGGCACTGAGTGAAATTCCTGGTAAATTCAGTGAAATGCAGCTCAGAATTATGTTTTTTTCAGTTGTTTCTCAGTAATCTTTCCAGATGCTGAGTTCAAAAACTTAGTGTTTCTGGATACTAGAGAACACTGAAATAAGGTACGTGTCCACAGAAACCTAGCTGTGGGTGATGACAATATCCATGTTTTTTGTGTACGGTCTCCAGCAGAACTAGATTCTAGTCACATTTAATACTGGAGAGATTAACATGATTCTGATATGCAGCGATGGAAGGGCTAAAACTGTTTCTACCCATGAGGCATGATCTAATGGGCTGTAGCAGTTGTTAAAAGCAAGTGATTAAACTGCCTTGGGTTCTGATCCATGTAGTGATTTGGTTTTCCAAGATGAGTTCTCAAAAGCTGTTGGATTCCATTTCCTGTAGAAATGGAGGTTTTTCTCTTCAGTATCTCAGGAATTCTTGGTGTAAATAAATCCAGATTAGGACCACTAGCTGTGCTCTGCTTCCTAGTTATCCCAAATTTCCCATCTTTCTTAAGTATGTGGATTTTAAAGCAGTTCAGGAAGTCAGAGTGAAACCCTGAGGGATTTCAGAGACATTTGAAGTGGCTTGTTTGTCATTGTGTGATGTTTTCAGCTGTTTGAAAACAACTCATGAAAATGAAAGTTTCTGAGAAAGAATCTGTGTGTGTTTTCAGACTCCTTCCCTGATATTTGCAGTCCTACGACAAACATCAGATCTCTGATACCTCTCACCACTCTGTACTTGGTACAGAGGGGTCTACTTTCAGCTGCACACACTGAGAAACTAGAGTGTTCGAGACAACAGCTCACTGAAGGACAGAGGCACAGTATTCCTTGCCCTCTCCAAATTCTAGCAGATAACACCCAGGCATACCTAAAACCTGTATATGCCTCAAGGCAGCTTCCTGGCCTGAAAAATAGCTTGAAGCTAGGAAAGTTTTAAAAATGAAAAGTTCATATATGCCTGCCTCATCTTTGCTCTTTGCTAGACATGAGTTCATGGCCACTGTTTTTGTTGTTTCTCTCTTACCCGTGGCCTTTGACTGACACAGGAGCATGAGTTGGCTGGACATTTGTTGAGGTCCAGTTATGGGCAAGCTTATGGGCAGAAGTATCCAAATCATAAGCATCCTGCAGATCATTCTCATGTAAAAAAAATCAAAACACAACCCCAACAACAACCTCCTCAAAAAGGAAAGTAAAATACAACATCCCTCTGGAAGGAAGAGGTCTGTGAAATCCTAGCTTTTATGGGGTGCACAGAGAGTGGCTCAAGCTGTGGTTTTGCAATAACTTGTTTCAGTTGCTGACTTCCCTGTTCTCTGTCCCTTCCTTGAACCACCTCTGGCATTAGTTGAACTTTGTCCTGAGCCATGATGATAAAGCATAAGAATTAACTTGCTGTTTACATTTCTGCTCCGAAACTGCCATCTTAGAGAGCTGATTCTTGACTGTGTATCGAAGAGAGGAGTGAAAGGTGGAAGGATAGTCCCACTCCAACCCTCGTGCCATACTGTCAGTGGGCGAAGAGAAGGCAGTGAGGCTATCCACAGTGTAAGCTTCAGTTTGCGGAGGGTGGATTGATCAGCAGTTATAAAGTCAAGGCAGTGGCTAGAGTGATTGCAGATTGTTCTCCAGACCCTTCAGTACTAAAACTGTGGGGCACTCACTGAAGCAAATAGGGGATTGGTTTATAAAAAATAAAAGAGAATACTCTCTTTTTTTAATGTATCAGATACAGTGAACTTGTGGAATTTGCTGCCAGGAGATGTTTTAGAAGAAGATAGGTCAGCTAACTGGAAGGGAGACTATGGACAACAGGTTCATAAAGAGGTAATAAAAGGAATGAGTAGGGATGTGCTCCCTAACATCCCTGCTACAAAGATTTTGGATGCTGGAGAAAAACAAAGGAAATATTTATGCCTAACTTGCATGTTCTCTTTAAATAGCATCTCTTGCTATCGGAGAAAGGATAGTGGGGATGGCTGGATGTTGGTCTGACCCAGGAGGGCTTCCTCTGTGTTCTTCTCAGGACTTTAGTTTTGCATCCACAGGTATGTAAAGACAAATGTGATGCTGGTAGGAGTTTGTATTTTTTTTTCCGAAAGTTATATCATGAGGTTGTCTTACCTCAGTGAAACCTGATATTAAGATGACTAACACGGTGTTGTACCAAGTTGAGGAAGCATACAGTTTTAGGATAATCCACATAGTATTAACACTTAGAAAAGGACCCCAGGACTATATTACATCCATTCTGAGATTCTTCTGCTGTGTCTTGTCAGAACTCAAGGAGGAAGTGAACAGGTTGAGGACTACCAGAGAGTATGAGAAGGAGATAGATTACTGGAATAATATCCTATGCTCCCTCTCTTAGGCTCAACAGCCAGGCATAGCCAACAAGACTAAGAACTCTCCATCCTCCCTCTCTTTAGCTAAGGAGAGAGATTTAAGCAATGGAGGGGAATGGTAGCAAATTTCTGCCTGGCACAGCAGGCATGTGGCCCTTGTGTCGACCTCAGCCTCCCAGGTTCCCTTGCACAATAGCTATGAAATGCTGCAAGTGGAACCAAACCTCAACAAAGATGATGGGTCTCACAGCTCAGAAATGTTCCCTAGGTTAAGACCCCCTAAGCAGACCATCAAAACAGCCTCTGTTGAGAAGAAAAGATGGGTCATTGTCTTAGGGGACTCCCTTCTGAAGGGATCAGAAGGCCTGATCTGCAGGCCAGACACACTACATAGGGAAGTCTGCTGCCTACCTGGAGCCTCAGTTAGAGATGTAACAAAGACTTCTAACCCTGGTCAGGCCCACAGATCATTATCCTCTTTTAATTTTTCAAGTAGATAGTAACAAAACCCATAGAAGAAAACTGATGGCAATTTAAAAGGATTTCAGGGCAATTTAAAAGGATTTCAGGGCCCTGGGACAAATGGTGAAGGGATCAGGTGTGCAGGTAGTATTCTTCTCTGTCATTCCAACTACAGGGGATGGTGAGGGATAGAAAAAAGAAGAACCAGGAAATAAATACCTGTCTCCAAACCTGGTGTGAGGAGCAAAACTTAGGGTTCTTTTGACAATGGGCTGGCCTGCACAACACCAGGCTTGCTGTCTAAGGATGGGGCGCACTTGTCCTCAAGGGGCAGAAGGATTCTCTCAAATTGTTGTTTAGCCTAGAGAAGAGGAAGCTGAGGGGAGACCTTATCACTACCTACAATCACCTGAAAGGAGGTTGTAGAGAGGTGGGTGATGGTCTCTTCTGCCAAGAGACAGGTGACAGGACAAGGGGAAATGGCCTCAAGCTGCTCCAGGGCAGGTTCAGATTAGATGTTAGGAAAAGGTTCTTCACCCAAAGAGTTGCTGGGATATGGACCAGACTGCCCAGGGAGGTGGTTGAGTCATCATCCCTGGATGTATTTAAAAGACGGACAGATGAGGTGCTCAGGGCTATGGCTTAGGAGAGGACAGGTTCGGTTGGACTCAGTTATCTTAATGGTCTCTTCCAACCTAGTGATCCTGTGATTCTGTCTGCACAGAATTTAATGAATACACACGTCCCGGGAAAGTTTTCATGAACTATGATAGAATCTCCCTCTAGGATATTGGTGTGTTTTGGATATATTAGAGAGTCTTCTGGAAAACATCTAGTGCAGCTGAAGGAGAGAGTGCCAGATTAGACAGATTACTAGGCAAGAATCCCAACTCTTATTTGTATGTATATTCCTTCAGCCTTTAGATAATCACATTAACATCAGGACTGTTGCTTGCACAAGTACTACTGAGAATAAGTGGCGAATAGGCTTGGGCCCTCAAAGCAGTGTTCTTGTTCCAGCACTTTACCAGTAAGTTTCTGACCTTGTTTCCTCTTCAGAGCTCATTAGAGTTGGGACAGCCAGTAAGGAGGACCACCCACTACTCTGCAGCCACTGGTAATGATTATCAACCCATCTTTTAGACTTATCAGATGTAACATTTTTTCCTTCCCCTTCTGTAGTGGGTTGACTCAGGCTGGAGGCCAGGTGCCCACCAAAGCTGCTCTGTCACTGCCCTCCTCAGCTGGATGGAGGAGAGAAAATATATCAAAAGGTCTGTGGGTCGAGATAAGGACAGGGAGAGATTAATCACCAATTACCATCATGGGCAGACTCAACTGGGAAAAAAATAATTTATTACCAAAGCAAAACAGAATAATGAGAAAAAGAACCAAATCTTGAAACACCTCCCCCCACCCTCCCTTCTTCCTGGGCTCAACTTTATTTCCAAATTCAGTTTCTCGTCTCCACCGGCAGCACAGGGGATGGGAAGTGAGGGTTGAGGTCAGTTCATTACACGTTTTCCATGCTGCCTCTTCCTCCTCAAGGGGAGGACTCCTCACACTCTTCCTTTCCTCCAGCATGGGCCCCTTCCCCAGTCTTCCCTGAACTTCTCCAGTCTGTCCCATGGGCTGTAGTTCTTCACAAAATGCCCCACATGGATCCCTTCCATGGGGTGCAGACCTTCAAGATCTGACTGCTCCAGCTTAGGCCACACACAGGGTCACAAACTTGCTCTCTCTCCATGGGGCCACAGGTCCTGTCAGGAGCCTGTTCCAACCTGGACTTCCCACAGGATAACAGACTCCTGTAGATGCACCCATCTGCTCTGGTGTGGAGTTGTTCATGGGCTGCAGGTGGAATATCTACTCCCTCATCATCCTCCAGTGGTCTGCAGGGGGACAGCCTGCCTCACCACGGGTTGCAGGAGAATCTCTGCTCTGGTGCCTTGAGCATGTCCTGCCTCTTCTATTGCACTCACATGGGTGTCTGCAGAGTCGTTCCTCTAACATCTTCTCACTCCTCTCTCTGACTGACAAAGCTGCCACTAGCTGTGTTTCCCCCCCGCCCCCCACCCCCTTTTTAACTCTGTTGTCCCAGATGCACTACCACTGTCACTGATGGGCTCAGGCTTGGCCAGTATTGGGTCCATCTTGGAGACAGCTGGTATTGGTGCTGTTGGATATGGGGGAAGTTTCTAGCAGCTTCTCACAGAAGCCACCCCTGTAGCCCCCCCACTACCATAACCTGGCCATGCAAACCCAAAACATCTTCCAGACCTCATTCCACACTTAGACACATGAGGGTATATTAGTACTACATTTCTTGATTGCTTGATTATGGAGCCAGGTCTTTGGTTTCTGCTGAGGGTTTCTTTTGCTGTTCCTCCAGTGTGGATGAGCACAACCATGTGGTAAAGGAGCCCTTGGAGTGGTGTAAGACTGGCATCTCATGGTAGCTGTCATCAGGCAGCATGGGTTAGGATACATCTCCTGGCAAGCCAGCCTGAAGGAGCACAGTGAGACCCCAAGGATATTTCCTAATAACAGCAGTGACACAGTTTGAAAGAAGAAAAAGGCTGTCTTCATTTTTTGTGGTCGGTAATACCCAAAGGAGTACCACCATGTGTGCAAAGGGAGTCTCATAGACATCAGATGATAGGAAGTGTTTACATGTCTACTTTTGTGTGCAATTAATTGAGCCTGGAAAAAATGAAGTGATTTTTATTTGTACACCTAAAAGGGGAACCAAGTCAAAGCACGCACATAGATCAGTCCCAGAAAATGAAAATGTGAGAAGAATAATGCCAACAACTCTGCAGCTTAAACTCCAGATATCAAGCCAAACATCTATGAAGGAAGAAGTATTCCATGGAAAAATAGTGTATTCTTGCCATGTTTCTGACCACAGAGTTACACTCATTATGGTAAAGCTGTAATTATAGCACTGTGAATACAGTGCCGCAGACAATGGCCTGTCAGTATTTTTCCACTATAAACCCTCATGTGAGGTTTGCAATTTTGTGAAATACAATTATCTTTGGCTGGGATACCCAGCTACAATCTCAGCCCAGAAATAGATTTTTTTTTGTTTGTTTCCTTTACCAAGTTGTTCAAAGTTCATTGTTCGGTAAGTGTTGGAGCCTTCCTGACTGATTATGCCCTGTCTGTACTGCGAGGATGTGCGGAGAGTTTTCTGTCACTGGTCTTGTCTCAATACTGAGGGCTGCGAGGCTATCACAAAATCATCAATTTGGACCAAACTGCCTACATGTCTATCAGCTCAGTCTGGGAAAGTCGGACAGCAGGGTTAGAGCAGATTAGCACTGACTAGCACATCCAGACATGCACAGCAAACATGCTTTAGGGAATACTGGAGTATGTGATTACAGCGATGGTAGGAGGAGAGAGTATTGGCCAGGGTAGAACTGGAAAGATTTGCCTGCTTTACGGAAAAGGGAAATTCTGAGTTGATGTAGGAAAAAAACCCAAAAAACAAACCAATGAAAAAAAGCCCCAACCCTACAGGATTAGTGAAACTCTGCAACATGCAAAAAACACTTGCACAGTTACAATTTTGAGTCTTTAGTGGGACTTAGATCTTCTCTGTTGGATTATGGTAACTGAGATCCAAATCCAGATGAGTTTTTTTCTTTTCTCAGATAAAGCAAAGGGAAATTAAAGTGCAAACAGTGAGTGCTGAATTCCAAATTGAAGTATAATGGCATGTTTAATTACAAATGCTAACCATATAACATCTGCCTATAAACTCCAGGAAATTGGTCTGAAATAACCATATGTTTAATGTCTTACTTCAAAATAATTATTTTGAAACAAATATTGCATTCACTTTAGAGATGTCACCTGCATTTAGATGTGATTCACCAGACATGAATTTATTCTTTAATTTATTCAGCGCCAGTGTTCTGGAAGAAAACATAAAATCCTGATCTCTGGTTGCTTCAGCAGCTTGCTAAATGTTGCAGGGCAAAACAGCTGAGTTCACATAGTTTAAAATAAATATGGATCAGAGCAGTTTATTGCTTTATTGACAGTATGTAATCAACCAACAATCAGCCAACTATGCATACAAGATCTGTAATATAATAGGCAAACCATACTAGAAATTTCTAAACATTCTCCCATAACTAATCCCAAAGCTGCCTTGGTGTACACGTACACACACACAGAAACACATGGACACGCACACGAGTTGTACGCAACCCCTCACTCATGGCAGCGTGGGCTACACAAACACCCCCCTTCCCAAAGATTACAGGTCTCCCGTGGGACACAAGGGTCCTCTACACTTACACAGACCCCTGTAGCTCCCCACAAGGTGTTGGCTGGACCACATGATCTTAAGATGTTTGCCCTCCAAGGTCTCTCCCTCCCATTAAGATTTTTCATGGTTCTTTTGGGTCTGACTCCTGCTTTGCGTTGAGTCTTTTCGTTATTCTGTGGTAACTGTTTCATATGGGTGATGGTCATTGTCTGTAACATGATCAGTTTGGGCTGATGCTGACCATGCAGTTTGATGTATTTGATCCACTGACACACATACATTCACACTTTGGACAAATCTTTATCTTCACAGGTATCAATATCTGTGCCATTTGTCAAGGCGGGGGAGTTGGGGTGGCCAGGATGTGGTCCATATGCTTGATTCATAGTGCGGGAGAACCATTGTTAGGATACACATGGGCCACAAGAGCAGGGAGAGCAAGACCTGCAGCCTGATGCTCCTCCAACCAGAGAGAGTTGTGATGTCATATGGTTGAAGGTAATGATAAGTGGGCAAGCAAACCTATTTTCAGACTCTCTTCAAGCTCCAAAATTAAAAAATAAAAATGGTGGTTGCTTTCCTAATTGTCTATTCAACACCTATTACAATTCTCAATAAAGGGATCATAAATGAGATGGCAGCAGCAAATTGGATCACTGGAAAAACTGTGCAGAGAGGCCATCTGAGCCTGGTGCTTTGCTGGATGGTGAAGAATTTACATTTCACACTCCCACAGTTTACATTTTCCAAGGTGATAAAGACATTTGGATCATTTTAATTTTTTGGATGTTTTACATAAAATGAAGAGCCGTGATTGAAACTGGAACTGAAGTCAGGAAATAACCAGACTGTGTAGAGTGTAGCAAAGCGCTCACGTGCCACGTGTTATATGATTAATTTAGTATAAATGCCAGTTATAGATTTGGTTTGTCAGCAGTTGGCTCGAGTTTTGTAATTACTGGCCAATCATTTAAGTGATGATTTGATCTGTAACCAAATCCTCAACTTTCGGGAGGGGCAGAGTGTTGTATCAATAATTTAATGTATTTAATGTATGCAAAGCTGTTAGCTTCTAGGAAGGATACAGATCAGTTCTGGGGTCTTAATGTAGCTGATGAGTAGTCTTTTCTCTCAATGCAGTATGATTTATGGTTGTTTCAGTCTGTCTTGGGGCAGTGTTTTTGAATTGCAGAAAGGCATGCAAGGAAAATGAGGGGTTTGACTGTAAATACAGCTGCAAAGTGGGCACCGCTCTTGCCCCCGAGTCGATCTCTAATCACTGTTCTTGGCATGTCAGCACTGGGCCATAGGGAAGGGCCGTCTGTCAGAGGTAACTGAAAAGGGTGGCACTAACCATCTGTAGGTATTTAAGGTCTCATGACATTGTTTTACATGCTGAAGGATAATCCATTGCTATAATTTATAGTGTGTCTACGTATTATACTCTACATTTTTCAAGGGAATTCAGTATTGTTGGTCTTTTGTCTTTCACTTCTCTGTCCTATCTCTTTATGTGACAGACTTATTTTCCCCTGCCTCTGCAGTCCACAGTTGGCTGAAATGACCCTTGTAAATCTTTGTGAGTTTGAGATGTTTGAAAAGATGTGCTATGTGAATTACAGGTCACTGTTTGTGCTGGAGCTAAAATGCAAGCAGAAGCTTTCCCTAAAGGTTTAGGATTTTGAGTGGGCTAAAACGGGATTAAGATCTAGTTTCTACTTTGCAAAAATCAATGAGTGCTATATTCCCTTGCTTTCTCTTATCCATATGGTGTAAATCATTTGGCAAATGCAAATGCCAGCTGTATCTCAGAGAAGAGATGTATAGATATGTAAAGGTACTGTGCCTGCAGACTTTCTGTATGTGCACACCTATAGCTGGCTAAATACAAGTAATCATATACACTACTTGTAAGATAAAACTTGTTTCCATTAAGAAATTAAGAAAGATTTTTAATGGTAACCTTACATGTCAAACAGCTGTATTTTACACACACATTTATATTTAATCATTTATTAGATGTATGGGTGTGAAAGAAGTCAGCTCTGCACATGCATGAGCATGCATGCACACACACAGAGTAAGTTTGGCTTTTTCCAGAAAAAAAAAAAAGAGTTTGCTTGAATATTTTTGTTAATTATCTTTGTAATCCAGGCATTCAAATACTGTATGTGTGCCGATCTCACATGGAGAGAAAGGAAAGATACAGAGAATTTTTAATAAAACTGCAGTCCCAGCAGGGTTTGAAGTACACTGCTTTGAAATACAAAGCCAGAACTTTATTATCCAAGCTAAGCAAATTTTCTGAACATATACAAGGTGTTGTTATGGTAAGTAAAGGAAGCCTATGAAGTTACTTGGAGTTGTTTGAAATACACTGAGAAGAAAAACCTAAACCACGTTTATATTTTGGTGCATAGTTGGCAGAGACCAGAACAAAGCCTGCTTTTCTGAGCAGGATCTGCGTGTGTGCTGACCACAGAGAGGTGAGGCTAGTGGCTCATCTGCTGTGTGGTCTCGTTCTCCTTGCAGGTGAACAATGCGTCATTCTTAGGGAACGGGGAGATGAGTATGGGATGCGATAAGGTGCGCAGAGCACATGAGTAGGAAGGCTATTCATTTGTGTTCCAGGGAGGCAAGGTGGGGAACATATAAGGGTATTCCACCCTTTCCATCAAGCATCTTCCTCTCCTATTTTCTTGTAGTAGAGTAACAGGAAACTACGGGAGTAGCTGAGAAGTAGAGAAAGTGGGGGCTAATGGGTTTTTTGGCACAAACAGGTCCCACAGTGTGGTGGAGCTGTGAAGCTATGCAGAGTTGTGTGGAACAGTGGTGTTTGGACCAGGTCGGCTACTCGTTCATTTTGAGAGCTGGAAGCTGGCTGTAGTGGTAGGAGGAAGGGACTTTGTCACCTCCCTGTTCCTACCACCCTAAAAGCCTGTCTCAAAAGGCTGAAAATAATCTCCCATAAAACGTTCATGAAGGACTTAGTTTTTCCTTGGGTGGAAGTGTTCTTCAAGATGAGACCACCAGAGGCCCAGGATTTAGACCAAGTGGTTTTGCTTTTTGTAGAAAAAAGAAAGATCTGTCTGTATTCTAGGGTTGCTCATCTTTTCTAAGGAGCCTTTTATGTGGAAATGATTGTGCAGAACCCATGTGAGAGTAATTAGGCTGACACCAACTAGTTACCAAACTCATTGCTAGAGTGTCTGGGCAATTCCTGGGTACAATGTGGTCTTACAGAAGCTACTGTTGTCTTACCACATTCCTACAGCTGTTCCCTGGCTCAAAAGGAACGAGTTTTCAGTTTTCTTTTTTAGGGTTTGTTTGGAGGCTTTATAGAGGGAGCAAGTTTGGAGCACAAGTCTTCTGAGGAGCAGCTGAAGGAATTGGAGTTGTTTAGCCTGGAGAAGAGGAGGCTGAGGGGAGGCCTTATCACTCTCTACAGATACCTGAAAGGCAAGTGTAGTGAGATGGAGGTTGGTTTCTTCTCCCAAGTAATAGGACGAGAGGAAGTGGCCTCAAGTTGTGCCAGGGGAGGTTTCAATTGGATATTAGGAAAAAATTCTTCACTGAAAGGGTGAAGAGTATGTTAGAGCCTTCAACCATGGACTATACAAAGTGCTTGGATTTCCAGTGTGGAAATGGTGTTCCCAATCAGATTCACACTTCTGATGCTATAGATATGTCATCTCTTAAGTCAACATTATCTTTTGGGCTAGGAGTGTCTAACCTCAGCCCAGTCTACTAAAAGCTTGGGTGATCTGAATTCCCTTTATAGCTTTGCATAGAGCAACATTTTAGCTGCTCCTGATGACAGTGGTTTTGTGAGGGGAAAATAAGGAAGCAAATTCTCTATCTTGTTTATGATTTCAGCCTCTTTTTGTGAAAAAGTTCAGTGCAAACTTCAGTGTAACTTAAGGTCCTTCTTCCTTCCTATTTTTGAAGAAATAAGTTCATGTATTTTATAGAAGATGGATGTTACTAGCACAGAACAGTGTGGTCGTTATCTGTTATGCCATGATATATTTACTGAGAAAATTTTAATAAATAAACCACAGGCTTGAACCTCTGAACCCTTCTAAACCAGCCGATTCCCATGGGGGGTTCAGGAGTTTTTATGGACGGATACTGTGTTCTCATGAGAATTTTATTAGAGCTCATAGACTCGAGACTGACTAGCAAGAGAATTTATGAGGTTACATGGGAACTATCACATCTTTCATTCCAACACCCTATGAGTTTATAAAATGAACCCTTCCTTAAACTGTGTTATTAAATAGAAGCATTCTAATGTGACTTTAATAATTTAATCTTATCAATGATTTTTTATCAGTCAGCGCAGCTGGTAATTTTACCAGCTTTTCAGTTTTTAATTATCCTGGATTAGAGAGTTGGGTAAAGAGTTTTTTGCTAAAAATTGAAAAAAAAAAAAAAAGAGGCAAGGGAGGTCACAAGTTACTAAATGAATCAAAGAACCTCGTCAAGATGGATAATAGGAAGGGCAAATAGTGTCCGCTCTGTTCTGTTTACTCTCTCGAATACTCTACAATTCCTCTTGCTGTTTTGTTTAAATTTAGAACAATGTTGAAGTTCTGTAGCTGCTCATTATCCCACTTGAAATTTAACTTAAAATGTTATTTTGCATCATGTAGTTCATCTGGAACGCTGCCCAAGCCAGAATTGAGGTCTGTGGTAGTGAACTACAGAGGAAGTGGTCTAAGCAAGACTCCCTTCTGGGGATATTCCAACATTTCATTACATTGTGTGTGCTAATGAGTAGAGCAAAGGACTTAGAGCCAGGAAGGGCAGAGTTTTAATCAAATGACTCATGATATGGCCTTCAACAAAATACGTGACCTTGTAATTCAGCCATCTTAGTTATAACAGTGGGCAAAATAAGGGTTCAGTGTAGTGTTCAGGCAGAGGAGCTGATGTGCCTGTTTCAGCTACGTTCATGGTCTGCAGATTTTTTTTCCTCATCTTTGGAATAGAAACCATGGGAAGAAGAAGATCTCCTTTCAGCTACTCCAGAAAAGCTCAAATCATAATTGACACGTATTTTTCCTTGAGCAAGAGCTTTTAAAACTGTCAGAAGTCAGTCCTTTTCTCAGTCTCATTCACCTGTGAATGATCAAACTTGTTGGTCATGGTGATGATCAGGTGTCAGGGAGATGAGGCACAAGGAGGATGAAGACACATGCTTTGAATGGTGAATTTAAATTGGATGCGGTTTGCCCAACCAGGTAGAACTGGGAGACCACCAAAGCCTCAGCTTTTGCGAGCCCAAAAAATGTTCAGTAATTGTTACATGAAGTGCATCAGATTTCCAAATGGCATTGTAAATGCTGGCTTGGCCATTGTCCCAACAAACTGCGGTTGTTTGAGATGTCACAGGCTTTGATTTAAATCTAGTGTAGATCTTTGGCACTTAACCAGCTCTGAACTAGTTAAGAGTAGCCTGCTTCTGCCGCTGCTTGCTGCAGCTCTAGCTATGTGTATTAGTCCCTACAAGTATCTTGGATCATGGTCCCAGAAGTCCACCTGGAGAGCTTTGGGTTTGCAGCAGTATGTGAAGGCATTCACCTGTCCCTGAGATTTTTTTGGATGGAAGATGCTAGACAGAAGCATCAAGAGAGCTACCTATCCTATTTCTGTATTTTTCAGTCCCTAAAAAAGGAGCAGGACTGCCTCACTTTACCAAGTTTGGAGTCATCCCTTTTATTTCAGTCCCACATTACACATCTACATGACTGCCCTACAGCAACAGGTAGAAGAAAACCCATTGAAATTTGTCTGCTTACCTGATCAACTTTCATGCCTTAAAGCCTTGGCTGTGATGGCAAAGCATAGGGAGTCAAACTATCCTTAGTTCTTACTCTACAGGCCTAGCAGAACTGTGGTTTTGGGACAATTGTTCAAGCACAGGGAAAACATAATAAATGCATCTCGTCTCTAATCTTTAGTATCTCAGCACAGGAAGGAATGGGCAAGTTAGATACTGTACTGCCTTTGGTAAATCAATTGATCTGTGTATTTTCAGATGTTTATGCAGAACAGGTTGACTAAGCCTCTTGTGTTTCAGAGAGAAAGTGTCCCTAAGCTAACATTTCACTGATCCTGTGAAGATTAAAATAGGAGGAAATAGCATACAAACAGGACTACAAATCATTGAAGTTATTTAATAAGAGAAAAGCATTAGTTGGCTCAAAACCAAGCTGGAAAGACAATTTGTTGAAGTTATCGAGGTGACCACATAGCCAGATATAATTTCTAGCCTCATTTTTTATGTCTTACATTGTTCTATATTTTTTTCTCTTCTGTTTGACATTTCACATTCACTGGATTTTTTTCTTTTTCTGTTTTGGTTCATGTGAGCACAGCAGTTTGGAGCTGGGTCATTGCTCCTCAATTTCTGCAGAAGTTCAGTAGAAAACATAGCAACAATTTCTGATTTCCATGACACTAGAAGAGAAAAAGCTTTGAAGGTACAGGAAACTTATGAATTCAGCTCTTGGCACTTTTAGTGGAAGTTGCATGCTTTTGAATATCTCCATGATAAATAATTACCATATGAGTGATTTTCTATCACCTTAAAGAATTGCATTGTATATTGCTTGGTTCTCTGAGTGGTCCCTAGCCATTCCTATTACATAAAATTTTCTTAATGTGAACAAGAACCAATCAGTGTAAGTGCAGGTATTTTTCTCATCAAAACATGTTCCTGTAAAGCATAAGACATAGAGCTGTTGGAGCGAGTCCAGAGAAGGGCCACAAAGATGATGTGGGGGCTGGATCTCCTCTCCTATGAAGACAGGCTGCAAGAGTTGGGCTTGTTCAGCTTGGAGAAGAGAAGATTCTGGTGAGACCTAATTACAGCCTACCAATACTTAAAGGGGTCCTACAGGAAGGTGGGAGAGTGAGTGTAGTGATAGGACAAGGGGCTTCAAGCTGAAAGAGGGCACAGTTAGATTAGATATTAGGAGGAAATTCTTTACTGTGAGGGTGATGAGGCACTGGAACAGGTTGCCAAGAGAGGTTGTGGAAGCCCCATACCTGGGAGTGTTTAAGGCCAGGTTGGATGGGGTTTGGGGCAACTGGTCTAGTGGAGGGTGTCACTGCCCATGGCAGGGGCTTGGAACTGGATGATCTTTGAGGTGCCTTCCAACATAAAGCATTCTATGATCCTATGAAATATGAATTTAATAGGAAATGCAGCAATTCTATGTACAAAGTAAGGCCTCTGGTGGGTTAATGAAAACATTCTGGTTTCCTTTTATTCTCTAATAAAACTTTGTATTAGTCTCTTTTTTATCAGCCCATAGCATAACATTATCAAACAAATCCAGTATCGGTGAATGACCAGCAGGTTCTCATTGGAAAACATTGCAAATGATGCCATAAACTGTCAGGAATCGTCAGTCAACACTTTTCTTGGGGATTTTTTCTGCCTCTGGCAAAAGTAAAATTGTTTCCCTCATATAGTCACATCGCTGATTATCTGTATCCTCTTCCTGCCAGCCAGTGCCCTAGCAAAGGTGGTGACTACTGAGCCTGTATCTCTACCTGAACTGCCCTACTTTGTGCTCTGAACAATTAGTTCAGGCTTTAGTGAATGGGTGTTTCCACAAAGAGTCCTGCTGACACAGAGACATGCTTTTAACACTTTTCTTACCCTGTCCAGGCTGACATTGAGCCGTGCTGCCTGTTTGCCAGGCCTGATGATACCAGCTTCTTAGGCTGCTTCAACCGGCAGCACAAACTTCAAAGCTAATTGTTTAGTGTTTTATGGTTGTATACTAATCATTGTTTAGTATTTTATAGTTGGTTGTAAATGTAGTAAAATAGGTTTTATTGCTGTAGCTTGACCAGGAATTCTGATTGCAGCTTGTGCTTCCAAGTGTGCTTCACTGTTTTAGATATGTTCTAGTAAGAAATTATTTGACCTTTTTCCTATCTGCTAGGGTGAACCTGTGTCCTATTGTAAGTTTATGGTGCCCTGAACATCCACTGTGATTTTTTCTGCTAGAAGGAACAGCCCTCATTTCTCCCTGCCCATCCACAAAGAAGAAAATAAGCTGATGACCTTCTCATTAGCAAAATTCAAGCTGAGAAAAGGGATGGTCTGAGCATCCTTTCAATGTGGAAAACTTCAAATAAAAAAAAAAAAGAGATAAATCAAGGAACCTTTAAAAGAATGTTTTCTAATGATGTGTTTTTCATTTGGAGTTCGGAGCAAAAGAATGGGAGAAGGAACCTGCTTTTGCTGAGCTAATTGATGTTGTGGAATAGCATGGAAAATGTTTTGGAAATAGTAACCAGCCATTTTCCTTCACAGCCAGAGAAGGAAAACCCAAGGGAACTGTTGCTTTCCTAATTATGGAAAAGTGCAGGAGTACAACTCAAACTTGCTTTTTCCATCTTAATTTTAATTGTGCATTGCAGTTTAAATGTATTTCCATAGTGTGCAAAACAGTAGAGAAATTTGAACTCTAGGTCATGAAAGAAATACACATAGATATTTGCAGAAAGTATCCTCATTGGGTACTGCTTCAGAGTAACATTTACATTTTTAGATTTCACATCCTTAGGAAAATTACTTTGTAGAAAGTCTATTTCATCAAATATACTTAAAGTTTATAAAATGTTCATTAAATATGTATAAAAATAGTGTGAGAAAACCTGTTTCTATTGGCACTGTCATGTTATTCATCTATCTTTTCAGACATGTTTTTGTTGGCATTTTCATCTATGTTTGGCCTCATTTTTAATGAACTTTTAACTGCTAAAGAGCAGTTATCTGAGACACAAGAATCAAAAGTTGTTAAAGTTCCTCAAAACTGAGAAGAATAGACAGAAGTACTGCTCAGCATTTTACACAGTAAGCTGTGGAACAATGAGCTATTATTATCTCCTGTTAAAAACAGCAAAATAAGAAATATGCCAATTTAGATTTGAAGTTGGCAGCCATTCAGAAAGTTGGGAGAATGAGAAATTGTGGAAATTCACTGCCTTATTTTTCCCTTCATGCCTCTTGTATGTGAGTATTTTAGATTGTGTGAAGATGCTCAAAATATATTTGCTTTAGAAGCTTCTTTTCCCATCTCCCCCATCGTTAACAGCTGTAGCTTGAAGCTGATAAGAAGGGCCTAAAAATGTAGGTTGTTGTTATCCCAAACACTAGGCAAAGCACCTTTCAGCCTAACTTAGTAGTTATATACATTTTGAATAGATGTTAGGAAAAAGGAAACATTAGCATCCTCACTTCACAGATAGGAATTAACACCACAAAGATAGTGAACGTATCTCACTGACTCGATCTGCTTTAGGTGACCCTGCTTGAGCAGAGAGATTGGACCAGATGACCTCCAGAGGCCTCTTTGAAGCTCAACCATTTTGTGATTTTTCACCACACGGACAGCCCAACAGTAGATCAGATTGGCCAGGGAGGCTGTCCATTCTCCATCACTGGGGATTTCCAAGTCTCAGATGAATAAAGCCTGAGAAACCTAATGTGACCCCACAGCTGACCCTGCTTTGAGGACAAGGTTGGGCTAGAGGCCTCCTGTGGACTGTTCCAACCTGTACAAGTCTGTGAGTCTCAGCTGGTCATGCAACCTGACTTCTCCTTCACAGCCTCTCTTCTCATCAAGGCCATTAGTGCCAGATGTTATGAGGAGAGGAGCTGACAACATTGTGTCACTATTTGGATCTGCATTGTCCTTGGCTAACTGAATGCTCTTCTTGGTTCTGCTCACCACACTGCAGAACAGAAGTAAGAGAACCAGGAAAGATCCAGAAAAGTGCACTGTGAGGAATGACTACATCAGCTAGTTTCTGCAACTTGGCGAGAGGTCCTGGGCCTGGATGCACTACAGACTGAGTACTGAGGCGATGCTAAAAAGGGAATGGTTAGTCACCAATTCTTGGAATACAAGTAGAGAGCTCTCAATAAAACAATCAGGCATCAAGTTTAAAAACAAACAGGACTTGTTCATGAGTATGTAACAACACTGTGAAAGATTTTTTGGAGGCCAAAAATAAAAGTAGATTCAAGAACTGATTGGATGAGTTAATGGAAAATATATCTGTTGGTACACAGAGATTTGGATGAAATTGTTACTTCAGGAAGTTCCTAAATGACTGTTTGCTGGAGGTCAAGAGGACATGTCAGAAGAAAATTCAGCCTATGCTTGCCCTTGGTTGACTCTCCACAGAGGACAGTCCTGTTCTGGATGGACATTGGCCATTCTGACACTTCTCATTGCTACCTCATCAGTAGCAACTGTAGCCTGTTTCTCTTACCTGATGAGGGTGGATGAGATGGGCGGGTAAAGGAAGACCCACCACAAGTTCTGAAGGAAAAGGAAGCCACGTGAGAGAAAGGGTTGGGAATTAGGAAACCACACTTGTCACTGACCTGGGACTGCTGGATAGCTCCAGACTAGCAATTTTTTTTCTTTTTTTTTTTTGTACCACATTATCTCCATTTATAAGATTTTTCTTTTAGAAGCTTGTATGGGAGTTCTTGGCCTTAAAATATTAGTAAACATGAAACATAGGAGTTGACATCGGAACATAAGGAAACAACTTTGCACTGTGAAGATGGCTAAGCACTGGTACAGGCTGGCCAGAGAGGCTGGGAATCTTCAACCTTGGAGATATTCAAAAGTCAGCTGGACATGCCTCTGAGCAGTCAGCTCTAGGTCACCCTGCTTGACCAGGCAGGATAGACCAGATGACCTTCAGGAGTCCGTTTGAACCTCAAGCACTGTGATTCTGTGAAATACCAATCTTGGTAAATATTACATATTAAAATGTTAGGAGTATAAAATGTTCTTGTTAAACTATTGAACCTTCCTGGATGTTAAACAATGTGCCCAAGAAAGATGAAGAACCACTCCCTTTAAAGGGATCTTTTAGCCATTTTTTTTTTTACATGACAAATATTGCAGTGCTCTACATACTACTGTTTTATGAGAATTGTCTTGCACTGGTTTTGGATCCTCATTGAGGTACCCATACGTGAAGCCATAGCTGCCATCCACTAGTGTCATCTTTAAAATGTCTCAGAAGGGCAGAATACTCCTAAGCAAGTATATTAGATGACTGGGTGGCCATCTCATGCTCAAAGACAAGTACCATGTTTATACAACCGTATCTTCCTCTCCAGTACACTGAGCACACAGCTACTTTCACTATCTATGTATTGGCACCAACTTCCGTGTTTGGAGCTTTGTCTTTGCTCTGCTTTGATGTATTTATCTGTGCAGATGCCCTTAGCTGAGCTCACAAACACAGCTGTAACCAGACAACATGAATTTTATACCCCAGGGAGAAAAGAGAAGTGTTTGGTGTCTTGGTAACAGGTTTCCAGCTGTGGACACATTCCTATGTGATCTACTTTAGATGGTCCTGCTCAGGCGGGGGGGGGAGGGTGGACTGGATGGTCTTTTGAGGTCTCTTCCAGCTCCTAATATTCTATGATTCTGTGAATCTGTGACACCTGGGCTTACCCCTGTCCCTGACTGCTGCTACATGCTTGCATAGAGCCAGTCTGCACTGCAAACACCTTGACTAGCCATTGCAATGGTACGTGAGCCATGAGTGCAGTGTTGCTAATTAATCTTTCTTATTACACAAGATTTGCAACCTTGGTACCCAGAGTGATTACATGTGATTGCTTCTAAACCCCAGGCTAAGATGGATACCTCTGTATTATATTGCAGTCCATAGAGCAGGTATCCCCAGGTGTACATATCTCATGGCCGTAGTGATGGCCAGGGTGAGTAGCAAGACTACTTTGCAGTTGGGAGTACAGGGCAATGATGGCTTATCCAGAATAACTAGGTAGAAAGACTAAAGATATTATTTATTGCTACTCATTAACAGTATGAGTCCCTGAAATGTTGTAATTGCCCATTGTCCATTGCGTAAGATTTTCCAGTGATAGTTAACCTTTTAATTCAATTATTCATTAAACAGAAGGGACCAGGAAGATGAGAGAAAAATGAACTTTTATCTAAGGCTTTACCCCAGAGCAGTGTCACTAATAAATTAAATACCTTGGATACTAGAGCTTTGAGATTTGGGTCCAGACAAAAAGTTGATATAGGTGAGACTTACATGTGTCCATGTGAAGCTACAGTTTGGAAATGACGCTTTCTCTACATTTGGAAGATTCACTAGCACTGTAGCTGTATTAATTTCAAAGCATTACCTATATACTGTCAGATATATGTGTATGTAAAACCAAGTGGATACTTCCATTCTTCTGCCATTTCAGTTTTTTAAGATGTAAAATAAATCAGGCAAGATGATAATAGGCTAAGATGACAATATATGGGCAAAGAGAGAAGAGTTAAAGATAAAATGCTGCTCTTCTGTGTGTTTGACCCCATACTGAGCCGTAACTTTTTGTTTCTTGCTTTAATTTTTTCTTAGTATCTCACTTGTTATTGTAACTTTGCCTAATTTTTCTCTCTTTCCTTTCTTTATGCTATGTCTTCATATAAGTACAAAGAACACAGCAGTACACATTAAAACCTGCAAGATCAGAATGACTTCAGCTGGTTTACAGCAGGGGTGAATTTTCTCCCTTCCCATAGGGAAAGCAGAGGCAAGAGAAGACGACAGGAATGGGTTTCTTTAAAGTGATCAAATTCAGACTTCTCACATTCATGCAGCTTTTAAATTATCAAGGCCATGATGTTGATCTGCCCACTCTGTCCATTGCTCTCAAGACCGATGGTTTTGCTTTCTTGAGACACATTGAAGTCACTGAGAGATGATTTTCTTGGTGCAATTGATTGATTAGGAAATTAAGACTAGAGACACAGCTCTCTCTGGATTCTTTACACGTTGCTTTGGAAAGCAGGAAGGAAGCTTTAAAGAAATGGCACAGTAGCATTATAAGTCTACCTGGCAGCAGTAGTTTCCCAACTTGAAAAGAAAACCAGCAGCAAATTAGGCCCTAAAGTTTAATGACCTGAGTAGGGGAGGGAGAGCAAGCACCCTTTGTATGCAAGCCAGGAGCCAGTTGCCTTGACAGTCAGTGAAAGTCAGATCAAAAGGCTATTGGAAAACCCTGGCTTTTAGAAGCAAAGATGGGAAACATCTTTCTTCTCTAGCTCTGGAGCTGGGAGATAGAGGAAACAATAGCTATTGTATAGATAGAGAGTTATTTGAATTCCCCCTGCTACCTCCGTGCACCTGATCAAACAGCCAGCGATTGAAAGGCTGATGCACTGTCAGGCTTCCTGCCTCATACGAGCATGATAAAAATTGTTGCAGCTGGAACATCTAAGAGCTTAAAAGAGTTTAAAAAAAAAACAGATCGCAGAGAGGAAAAGCGAGGCAACACAAAAAAAGTCCTCAATTGGGACCATGTTGTTTGGGCCTGCTCTAGCTTCAGAGGAAGGCGGAATGAAGGAGAGAAAGCTGCTTCTCTCTAAATATGCCTTGGATGAGCTGCACACAACTGCACATACTTCCAACCCCACCTTGCCTTTGACATCGCCTTACCCCACTACACTAGTACATCAGCCCCATTTACCCTTCTCCTAGGAGCAACCTGCTCTCAATCTGGGATACTACTGTCCTACTCTGGGGTCACCAGCACAGCCCCCCTCTCCCTTGCTTTGGCAGCTGGGATGACTTACATCTCTCCACTGCTGTTTTCTCCACATAACTCCATGCTTCCTACTTTTTCTGCCTCTGGCAGCCAGACCCAGGCGCAGAAGTAACATTGGTGGCCTCCCAGCGCGGAAGCAGGATGGAGGACAGGGGTCTGACAACTGTTGTCCTGCGTGCAGGGACTCACCACACAATTCAGCAACACAACACGGGATTCACCACCTAGCACCCTGTGAACCAGCCTTGAAGATATTGCATATCCGAATGGACAGGGTCCTGGGAAACCTTCTGTAGGTGATCCTTCTAGGTGACACTAGGGTTGGACTAGATCACAGAATCACAGGATTGTAGGAGTTGGAAGGGACCTCAAGAGATCATCGAGTCCAACCCCTCCGCCAAAGCAGGTTCCCTGGAGCAGGTTGCACAGGTAGGTGAACCGATGGGTCTTGAATGTCTCCAGAGAAGGAGACTCACCCTCACCACTGGAGATGATCACCTTTGGTGAGGGTGAGGTTTCCCACCCCCATAACTTTACTGTGAGTATGTAAACACTGAGCTCCATGATGAGAGATGTGAAAACCTGGAAGCAAAATTTGAGTTCAGCTATAACGTAGGATCGTGACTGCTCTGGGCAACAAAATGTAGGTCAATACCACATCTCCCGGGCAGCGTGGGAAAGCCAGGCTACTGTCAGCATTCATTGGGAAAATGAACCCTTAAACATTTCTGCTATGAAAAATATATCCATTGTAAAGTGAAAAGGAACAATTTATTCCAGTAAAAGACCTGGCAGATCTATTTAAGGGATGGTATATATTCACATCCCCATTATAATCTGCTGTGAGTAAAACAATACAATTGCTGCATTTTCACTGGGAATGTTGTCAAGACAACTTTTAATGCACCTACTTAGAGATATTGGTAATACCAGGCAATGCAAACAGTCATGATCTAATATACTGCTACATTTCACCCACTCCCTCAAGCCTGCCAGCCAGCCACAGAGTGATTTCAGCGTTCGAAAGCCATTCTGACCATGTGTTAGTGGCAATGCCAAGTGCAGTGTGTGATCCCTGATAGCACTGTCACCGCTGGGGAGGGCTGTGCTCTGCATTTGCAGTGGTCAGAGGCTGATGGAGACCCACGGCATGCCCAGCCTTCGGGCATGGCCAGTGTCCTTTGGGCTGAGCTGGGGCACCAAACACCATTTGGCAGGTCAGCTTTGCAAAGTCAGCCTTACAGGGCCTTACAGGGCCTGCGGTCGTACTTATGTTGTTCTTTTGCTTTCGTTTTTCTTTGATTTTTAAATCACTACATTGGAGAGAGTATTTGAACCCTGGAAAAGTGTTCTTCAACTGGAGCCAAAGAAAAGAACAGCCGTACACCGCAGAAACAGCGAGGGGATACATTTATCCTGGTGGCCTGGGGACTCTGAAAGGGCTTCGAATGACAGAAGGAGTTTTGAACTAATCTAATGGGAATTATATAGGATGAGCAAGTTTTGGATATTAAATCATTGTGCCTAAATGGATTACACACAACTTTTGAGGAATGCATACTACTAAGCTGCTGCCTGGAAGCCTTCTCCTACTCGCAGTCACACTACTAGCAGCATTACCAGCCCTGTGAGCCCAGCCATGGGGGAGGTGACTGAAATAACTGACAGCCTGGCTCAAATACTCATTGTTGTTAGGTCTGGCCCTTTAATTTTGCTCTCACAAGGTCTTTCACACAGTCTGGCAATTGAGCTGCTGTGCTGCTGACCCATGTACAAGCCAGGGAATAAACTGAGACAATGTACGGTGCTGCTGCTGTGCTGATTAACCACCTTGTGCTGGGGACTGGTCTGATGGTGCTGCTTGCAGGAACAGAAGTCATCTCCCTAATCCCAGAACTTCTCTGTCTTCAACAAATTGCATAAGCAGATTATTTGAACAAAGGGACAGACCCTTGTTCTGTTTCATAGTCCAGAGATAGATAACCTAGGAAAAAGGAGTTCTTCATCACTGGCCACGGGGCAGAAAGGCAGCACAAGTGTAGGTTGTATAACATGAGCTTCCCCAGCTATCTGTGGCTTCAAATTCACTGCTGGTACCTAACATGGGACTCTTGCTAGTGGAGGAATGCATTGCTCTCCTGTAAGGATGCTGGGAAGTCAGGAAGGTGACCTGATCCTTTCTTTGCTCGGCTCTGGAAAGCTCAAGTGAGTTTGCAGCGTGCCCAGCCTGCGCATCGCAGTCGTGCCAGCAGATCTCCTGCTGCTCCTGGATCTAGCTAATCCGTGTACCTGGCAGAGTTTTCCCTTTGCAACACAGGAGAATCGAGGATTATTGGAAGCTTTCCTCATTTTGCCATTTTGTACTATCTGCGTCCTGATCTCTTCCAAATTGGATTATCCTCTTATTCTTTCTGGTACTCTTGAAATCAATGAAGTGAGTGTAGTTTAAGCGATGGTGAGACTGTACTAGAGAAGATTAAAGAAATGCAATGGGCTTTACATGCAATAATAAAGAACCAATCCAAGTACCAGGATGTAAGCCAAGGCACAAAAAGCACAAGGCAAAAAAACAGATGGGGAAAAAACTACCCCAAAGTGAAGAGAGGTAAAAGACAGAGGAAAGCGGCAAGATAAATTAACATAAGTAGCAAGGATGCAGGAAACATCACATGAAGAAATACTCAGCATCTGGCTAAGGCAGTAGTGATCTAGAAACCACAAGGAAGGCAATGATAAGAGGAAAGGCAGTATGAAGGGAAAATAGAAAACTTTAAAACTGAACATCAGAGAAACAAAGTTGGAAGCTGAGAGTGTGGGAGGCTTTTCCATAAAAAAATCCAAACAAACAAACCAGGTAGAAAAAAATGTAATGAAATCCTGTGCTGAATTCATCCAATTTGGCTCATTTTCTCAGCAGCAGTAATTACCCCAGCAACCTGTGATGCAGGAGCTCTCAAGGTCGTCTCATCTGACTGCCTGCAGAGCAGAGAGCTTCTCAGAGCCAAGTGTCTTTTATTTGCTTCCCCTGGCTTTTAGTAATGACTAAATATAAACTGAGCTGTTGACAATGTAAGTGATGTTGGTGAGCAGTAAAAATGTGTTCGACCCTGAATATAAGGGGTACAGTGTGGAGGAGATGGAGGCCGTAAGATGCAGGACGTGCACAGAGAGGGCAGAACTTACAGTGGTTGCCTGTTCCCAGAGAAGCAATTCCCGTAACCCAGCGCAGAGTGCACTTGTCCAAGCCGTGAGCAGCCAGCTTCTGCAGGAGAATGCTGTGGGAGACGGTGTCAAAGGCCTTGCTGAAGTCCAAGTAGACAACATCCACAGCCTTCCCCTCATCCACTAAACGGGTCACCTTGTCATAAAAGGAGACCAGGTTAGTGAAGCAGGACCTGCCCTTCATGAACCCGTGCTGGCTGAGCCTGATCCCCTGGTTGTCCTGCACCTGCCGCATGATG
>VXBZ01003012.1:80037-163112 GCA_013399135.1 Heliornis fulica
GAGATTTTCCTTGGCCCTCCTTTTGCTGCCTATATATTTACAAAATCCTTTTTTGTTATCCCTGACAGAGGTGGCCAGTTTAAGTTCTAGTTGAGCCTTCGCCTTTCTGATCTTCATCCTACATAACCTCACATTTCATTGTATCAGTCTGAGAAACACCATTATAATGTAATATAATACAGCCCCGCTGTCATCGTGCATCACTCTGCTTGGAAGGCTAAACAACAGGAATGCTCAGGAGATCGCTAACACCACCGAGCAAATGATCTTCCCTGAGAGGAGAAATAAAACTTAAAACAGACCAGTGGCTCAAAGGTTCAGTGCAAGTTTGCTGAAAGCCGGTTAGGGGCAATTTACTCTGAACCCAAAGGGAATGAGGCACCACAGCTGAACGCTGCGCAGAGTCTGTGGCCTCAGCACCGCGCTGAGCTCTCAGCTTGGGTAATGGTGGCAAGATCTGGGGGCGGGGGGGTCAGTCATCCTGGAAGTGCACCACTGACTGCCCTGAAATCCATTTTAAAAGTTTCCAAAGTATGGTAGAAATAGATCTAACCACGGTTTAGATTTTTCCATCTAAAAGTAGGCACATAATTGCACTTTCTGAGCTTCCTGTTTGCTTGGGCAATAGAAATTTCTGGATCAGAGCATGGCATTTAGCCTTGTACTTCAGTAGATGCAGTACATCAAACATTGCCTAACCAGATTGATCTTTTGTATAGGAACATAGCTAAAATTAACTCTGCTTCTGTCGTTCTCCACAGTACGACATGAGTAGCTCCGTATCAGCTACTGGATAGCAAGAAAATGAAGAGATGGAGGAAGCAGACCCAGCAAGAGGGAACATCTCTCCCAGGCCCATCCCCAGAAGGAAGAGGGTGGGATACCACTATGAGGCTCTCAGGACACAGAAGCCAAACCACACACACACACAGCAAGTGCTTTGGTTCAGTGCTTTGGCAGCTCAGTGACTGTTTTCAACAGCCCCTGGGAGGGTGGCACCCCCCCACCCCCAAGCCAGCCTCTGTACCCCAGGCCAGGAGCAGGGGACGGCAGGAGGTGACCACCCTACTCAGGGGTGGCTGCACTGTCTACAGCTTGGACTTCAGGATCTGAGATGTGTCCTGTGCCCACATGGAAGCAGAGGGACAGGGGCCAGTGTCCTCCTGGTTCAACACAGGCAGCTGCCAGCACAGATATCTGCACCTGAGTTGCTCAGGCTGTGCTCTCCATACAGCCAGCAGACGTATGGTCACTATAATGACTGCAGCTTAGGCTCTGCTTCACCTCCTCCTGGAATCAATATCTAAAATTGTGGAGATCCAGGAAGCACTGGGTGTGCATTTACCTCCCGAGCGATGGCATAGAGAAAGAAGTAAAAGGGCTCCTCTGCCTCCTAGAAGGGTGTCCAGATTCACAGATTCACCGGATTGTAGGGGTCGGAAGGGACCTTGAGAGGTCATCGAGTCACAGATTCACCGGATTGTAGGGGTTGGAAGGGACCTTGACAGATCACCTAGTCCAACCTTGGCAGGGGGGCCAAGGCAGGTTCCCTACAGCAGGTCGTACAGGTAGGTGTCCAGATGAGTCTTGAATATCTCCAGAGAAGGAGACTCCACAACACCCCCAGTCAGCCTGTTCCAGTGCTCCATCAAGATGAGCTGCAGCTCTGTAGGTTGTGGTTGTTTCAAGTTATTGAGATGAGTGATGCCAAGTGCTCAGCTATAGCTCAAGGGCCTGCTGATCATTGCCCACAAATTTAAATCAGACTCCCTCTTTCTATCTGGGACATCCAAGAAGTGAGCAAAGGAATGCAGGCAGCTTGGTGTGGGATCCACAGGCAAAACAGTCCACACAAGGGCTCACAAAACAGAGGGAGGAGTCTTTTTTTCTGGAGGAGGTGCTAGTCAGAGCGCAGGCCTCTCTATTCTTCTTCCTGGTTTTGCTACAAAGTAGGAGATGAAGGGGAAATAAAAAGTAAAAAAAAAAAAAAAAAAAGGTCTATTCCTGAAGGCCACAGGTTAGTCAATACATTGAACTTGAGGTTCAGCTGGCTAAAACCAGCTCGTGAGATGAGCATTTGTTTAGATACTTACTTTGTTTGCTGAGAGCTCTCAGTAGGCATCACTGCGTTGGTGTTGTATTAATCCTCAGCTTCTTCCCACCTGGTCCAGACTCCATCTCACTAACCCCACCACCACACACAGCTGAGACCTTTTCTGATTTATTATCAGGCTGGGAGAGTCTCAGACCTAGAAATCAGCTCACTGTGTGTTAAGCGAGATTCATACATAAAGGATGGTGCATTAAGGCTTGTTACTGTCTCACTGATTTCTGAAAGCAGTTTAAAAGTCTTTCAGATTTCATTTTAAAATGCTCAAAAGTGCTTCACATTTTTTCAGTAGGAAATCATAAATCTTCCCTTCGTTTTGGAAGCCCTCTTCCTCCTCTGCCCTCCCATGAAATTCTGTTTTCTAAACAGATTTCCATCATGTCTTTCCCTGTGAACCTGACTTGCTGCTGCTGCTGGTTTCATCTCTTTTACCATCCTGCAGGGAGGGGATCAGGGAGGTTGATTTTTCCTGCCTTCTGAATGTAGAGGATTTATGCCAGTGTTGGAGGACAAGCATCAGGTCCTCTTCCAAAACCAGGCAGGACTGAGGGCTCCTTGGAAGGCAGATCTCTTAACAAAATTTTGTCATCCCAGTGAATGTGGATGAGCAAAGAAGGTCTGTTGAGCAGACTCTCAGGATTGTGCCCTCAGCCAGTGGTGACACATCCATCACTTTGGTCAATCCTGTTCAGTGAGTTATAGAATCACAGAATCACTTGAGTTGGAAGAGACCTTTAAGATCATTGACTCCAACCTCAGCCTAACCCTGCCTAGTGCTCCTCTAGACCATGTCTTCAAGCATGTCTGTTCACCTTTTAAATACCTCCAGGGATGGTGACTCCACCACTTCCCTGGGCAGCCTGTTCCAATGCCTGACAACCCTTTCAGTAAAGAAATTTTTCCTGATGTCTAACCTAAATGCCCCCCACCCCGGTGCAATTTGTAACCATTTTCTCTTATCCTATCATTTGCTACCTGTAAACAGAGACCAACCCCCACCTCTCTACACCCTCCTTGCAGGTACTTGTAGAGAGCCATGAGGTCTCCCCTGAGCCTCCTTTTCTCCACACTGAAATGCCCCAGCTCCCTCAGCTGCTCCTCACAGGACTTGTGCTCCAGACCCTTCACCAGCTTCATCGCCCTTCTCTGGACATGCTCAAGCATCTCAACATCCTTCCTGTAGTGAGGGGCCCAGAACTGCACCACGTCTCGAGGTGCTGCCTCACCAGAGCAGAGCTGAGTACATGTTGTTCCCTACTCCTGCTGGCCACACNCCTCTGCCCATCGATCCAGCCTGGCCAGGTCCCTCTGCAGGGACTTCCTGCTCTCCAGCAGATCGACACTCCCACACAATTTGGTGCCATCCACAAACTTCCTCAGGGTGTGCTCAATCCCCTCGTCCAGATCATTAATGAAGCTCTCAAATAGGACCAGCCCCAGCACCAAGCCCTGGGGGACACCACTGGTCACCTGCCACCAGCTGGATCTAACTCCAGTCACCACAGATCTCTGGACCTGGCCATCCAGCCAGTTTTTAACCCAGTGCAGAGTGCTTCCACCTAACCCATGAGGAGCTCGTTTCACCAGGAGGATGCTGTGGGGGAGTGTTGAAGGCTTTGATGAAGTCCAGGCAGACAAGATCCACAGCCTTCCCCTTGTCCACTGAGCAGGTCACCTTGTCATAGAGGAGATCTTCCCAGCGACTCCCCTGTTTCACAGAGAGCAAAACGCGAGGACCACTCACATCCACTCAGGCTCACTTCCCCTTGCTCTCAAGGCCAAGAGGACATGGAGAGGAGCTGGTGTCTCCTGCTTCACCACGAGGTGGTGGTAAATGCCAGCGCTGAGCCCGTGCCGGGGCATCACCGCCCGGAGAGCACCGGCTTCACCTCCTCTCCGCCTGCCGGCGTGACGGGTGTTTGCTGGGCATCTCCAAATGCTGGCACCACACTCTGCTTGCAGGACTGTCTGCAAAGGGCAGGCAAAGGGTCCTGTCTCCCAGCCCAGGCTGCCCAGTGCTCTGGCACAGGACTCCTTAGGGAACGTGTGTCGTATGGAAAGTGTATTCCTAATATGCATTTTCTACCTTAGAGTAGCCATTGCGTTACAGAAGATGTGCGGGCAAGTCCACTCGTGGTTGATGCTTCATTATCATCTGCACTGAAAGATCCAGGCTTGACCTTTTCACCCCAGTGAAAACCGGGAGGTCCCAGTATTTGCAGTTTAATGTGGAAAAAGTGTGGAAGAATGGAAAAAAGAAACCCAAACACATGCACTGACGCTGTCCTGGAGTGGGCTCAGCATCAGCACATGCTTCTGCCAGGTAAATACCCCCCTACAATTCTAACCTCTTGGCTTATAAACTGCAACATCTCTTCCAGCCCTTTTGTGTGGGCTGATGTAGGAGCTTCACCCAAGCAAGATTTGGGTTGTAAATGTTTCCAAAACGCCAAATCACTGCTGGGGCCCAGAGGTGGAGAGCTGGATCAGATGGGGCATCCAGCCCTGGGCTGCTGCCACCAGGGGTGGGGTGTCACCCACTGGTGACTGTGGGTGGCTTGCTGAGAGGACATGCTGTCTGGGCAGCGATGACTTCAGGTGACATGAAGGCAATTTCCCCATGGCAGAGGGAAGGAGGGACAGCACTCCACAGGACTGTGTTAGTCTAACACCTCGGGAGTGGATGTGAGCACAGGAAGGCTCACATCAGGCAACCTGTAAGGTGGCATCCACACCTTATTTGTCAGCTGGGCCCAAATTCTGGTGTTGAATCCAAGATGCTGCTGAGCTGCTGCTGCTGTGAACAAATGAGGTCCTAACCAAAGCTGGACAAGCCTCTCGGCTCACACTTGCTGCCTCCTGACCGAGACTTCTACTGTTAGCACGAAGCTGCTCCTTGGCTCTGCTCCTGTGCAAACTCAACAGAGCCACTTCGATGGCAGATGGTGTGAGAGAACCATTTTGATCCAGAAGAGAGAAGGACGTGAGACTTGGCAGAGCGCCGGAGTCTCACAGCCCTACCTCTCACAGCTGCCAGCACAGCACGAAGTGCAAGCTCCAGCTGCCCTGGCAGGCCAGCCGCTTGCCGTAGGGGCTATGCAGGAGGCTGAGCCCCCCAAAAGGAGCCCCACGAGCCCGAACACACGAGCTATGTGTCTGCTGCCGAACAGACAGGACTGGTGTACTGTGTGACTGAGGACTGGTGTGCTGCTGGGACAGCTTAATCATGGAGCTGTTTTTCTTCTTAAATAAGGGCTGTGGTCTTCTCCCAGCCTTATGCCTCATACTTCTAATGCACTTTATAATGAAACTGTCAGCCTTCTTCCAGGCAGAAGTCAGTAACACCAGCCAGCCAGGTTGGTTGTAGCAACACTGACCTCACCTGGGTGGCAGGACTGAGTCTGAGCACAGAGACTCTTTGGAGCCGTTCGAAGTCAATACTTAGTGGATGTAATACAATATTTACCTGCAAAAGGAAGCAAAACACTTACGATATCCTGTATGTGACTTAGCTACTCTCTGCTTCAGCCCTTTGGTCTAGATTAGACTTTATAACCTCATTTGTATCACCAAGCTGGCTTGGCAGAGCATGTGGTTGAGTCAGACTCAAGTAGCCAAACTTCATTACTGAGAACCCAGAATCTGTACAGCCAAAAATGGATTCACTGAAGGGAACCATTTAAAAACAAAGCCTGAACCAAACCTGGTCCAAACCACAACTGATCCCACATCGATCCTTGAGTCCAACTTCTCAGAGTTCAAGGTCGAGAGAGGGAAGGGTGGGAGTTACATACACAGCTGGTAGTGTGCCCGGTGGTTCAACTGCCCAGTGCATCTTGCTGTCCAGAGCCCGGGTTTATTTGCACATACCTTTGCCCAATCAGCAAATATTTACACCAAAGCTCTCCTTGCCAGGGGTGTGTTGAAGGCTGGGTTTTCTCCAAAGTTTTCAGCCAAAACAATTCCACATGTCTGAAGGCATCCTTTTTCCATAACTAAGCATGGCCAGGCTTAAGACCAACAACCCCCACCCCCACTCCCCAGTACTCTGGCAATCTGCTTCAAAAAGCTGCGATGCTCTTTTCATTGCAAGAGGGACTTGGAGCTGGACAAGAAAGTAACCTTACTGCTGAGATGGACTTCTAATCTCAGTGAAAAGTCTGTCTCAATTTGGGGAATTCATAAGGCTTTGGAAAGAGCCCAAGCCAGCTGTAGTTCACACGTGCTTGCCAGCGGCCAGCTAGAGTTTACAAACTTCGTCCTCTGGTGAGTTCATGAGTTCTGGCGAGTTCCCTGGGCCACAGGACGTGCTCCAGGGCCCGGAGAAGGACTTCCCTAGCAAAGGCAGGTCCTAACTGCTTCAGGCCAGCGCAGCTCTAAATCCAGCATGGATTTTGGGTTTGTTTTCACCTGTTTGTTTCCAGGCTACACGCGAAGGACATCAGCTGAACCGAATCCAGAGGAGATGAGCTATGCCAGAGGAGGAGATGGTTCAGAAAAGTAGTCTTGGAGAAGACAAAACGAACCCTGGCAGAGAACTGGGGGGGAGGACGACACACAAAGTGCGCTGGGGGAAGTCAGAGGATGGAGAGGAGACCAAGGCACGGCAACAGTGCTGAGTCTGGCAAGTCAGCTGGGAAATTGCTGCGTGGGGAAAGGATGTGAGGGGTCACATTTCAGCCTCTCTGCACATGATTCTGAGCTCCCTCAGGTATGCTTGAGATGACTCAAGGCCTTCCCACACCGTACTCACTGTAAGTTAAATAAGCCTTGTTATAAAGACAGACTTTTCCTCCTAATGACATCATGAATGTTATAAATAAAGGTCCAAAACTTCACCAAACAAAGCAAAATGCTTGTTGAACACCCCCAAAATGCAAGGAAAGCAATTGCCAACGTATTACAAACAGAAAACCAGAGCCTAGAAGTATTTCCTGATTATTCAGCCCAAGTACATTTGTGCTACCAGAAGAGCACTGTAGCGTGGCTTGTGGGTGTACTCTGTATGTTCCTCTTGCCTTCTACAGCTGATGTGAGTCCTAAATTCTTCTGCAAACTAAAGTCAGGAAAAAGGGATGCAAAAGTCATCACTGCATGTGAAGGAACTTGGCCTGAGCCGATGAAGAAGGAAGGGAGAGGTGGGAACCTGCAGCCTGCCAGGCCCGTATCAAATTATTCTACCATATAATTTGATATCAAATTTATTCCAAACTTTGAGGGTTCAGGAGACCACTTTCTTTTCCAGGATGTCATAAAATTGGGAGAAAGCTTTTCTTCTAAATCTTAAAACTTGTTCTAAACAAAAAGAAAAAAAAAACAAGAAAAAAGGAACACAAAGTTCCTATTGATCTCAGTGGACCCAGGTCTGGCCCTGGAGTTGCTGTGCACACTGCATAAACCCAGCAGTGATGCCAGTGCCTACTGCTTGCTCTGAGATTCCCTGGTTGGGGGCACTTTGTCATCTCACTGTGACTGCAGCTCCACTGTTTGACTTAAGTTCCCATTCCCACCTTCTCACAGATCGGTCAGGGTTGGAAGGGAACTCTGGAGATCATCTAGCCCAACACCCTGCCTGAGCAGGATCACCTAGATTAGGTCACACAGGATCATGTCCAGGTGGGTTTTGAATGTCTCCAGAGAAGGAGACTCCACAACCTCTCTGGGCAACCTGTTCCAGTGCTCTGCTACCTTCAGAGTGGAGAAGTTTTTCCTCATGTGGAGATGGAACCTCCTGTTTTCCAGTTTGTGCCATTGTCCCTTGTCCACTGAGCAGAGTCTATCTCCATCCTCTAGACACCCACCCTTTAGATGCTCCCTGCCTTTCTTGAACTGGACACAGTGCTCCAGATTTGGCCTCACCAGGACAGAGCAGAGGGGAAGGACAAACTTCTTCAGGGTTTGTTGATGGGCTGCCTCGTATTTATCACTGTGACCAGCATTCTTGGTATCAGGACATGTCCCTGCTCACACCTTCGTTTTTATCCCCTTGTGCTGTCAGGAATGATGGTTAGTTTTAAAGTGGCTCTGAAAGCATCTCCTGGCTTTCCAAAGGAATGCAGAAGACAAGTTATTGCCTGCAGCCATCCAGCACTTCCAACCCTGCAGTGCAAACCAGGAGGTGTTTCAAGTACTGTGACTTCTTGACTCTGGTTCTCTTGCAATAGCACAGGAATACAATTGACAGTATCAGGATACGTACACACCACCTCTGTTCCTGTGGAGACATGGAAACCAGCACTGTGTCCTCTACTGGAAGTACTGCTGTTAGCTACCCAAAATTGATTGCCACCTCTTTGGAATAACTTTCCTTTTCTGGACAATAAAACCACAATTTCTTCAGCAAACTCCTTTTCTTTTTAAATATCAGTATGGATCTTTTTTTTTTTCTTCTTCCCTCCCCCCCTGCAGCTTTTTCTCATTAGAAATACAGGTGGGTCTGTGACTGCAGCCAAGTCCTATCTACAAGTACGTGGTTCCAGAAAGAGGTAATTCTGCCTTTAAATTTACCCTCCCCAGCTCTAAACAACTGTGTTTGCCCTGAAAAATATTTTCAATATTCATGAAGCAAAAATGTGATGGCAGTAAAGGTGGAACTGAAACCTGGTTTTCTCCAAGCAGTCGGATAAGTTGACAAGGGATGGCCAGGATGCCTACAGGCAGTGTCAGCAGTTGTCATAACCATCCAAGAAGCTCGCAAATTTACCCTGGGCCAGAAGATGGTTGTCCATACTTCTCATACTGTGACTTCTGGCTTCACTCCTCAGAGAGAAACGGGAGACTGACCCCACTGTACACACTGGTGTTGAGATGACTGTCTATGCAAGAAGGCCTGATCTGAAGGAAGAACCAATGGAAGAAGCCGACTATACCTGCATTTGTGCTGGGACCTTCTCGTTTCCCTGATGTCCTCTGAGGCCACACTAACGCAATCCTTTGTGGTAAACAGGAATTTATTAAATCGCCTTGATGTCAAACCAACATTTTTTATACTTCATGTGACAAGAAGCAAAGACTTCTCAGTTTATGAAAGTCAAAAAATGCTCATAGATTATATAGATTAGAAGCAAATTTTTAGACCCTCCTGATCACACAAGACTTTAGAAGATTCAGGTGCAAACTCACGTAACAGCAATGCCATTTTCTGGACCTATACATTTTCCACTAGAAGTGCAGTATTAGACTACAGATGTAAATGTCTGCTAAACCCTAAGTGAAAACTGTATCCAAGGGCTGTTCCACACACAGAATGAGAAGTAATTTCACTTAATATCTCCAGTTCAGGTTTCAGCCTTGAGAACTCTGCATATTCTTTCATTTGTGCCTAACGATGCTGCAGAGCATTTGATACTTCTTGGGGATCATTACAGCGTTAACTCTCCTGTCTTGGCCAACTGTAAATTAAATTCTCTCCAGCTGAGTTTCCCTTGTGGTCCCAACTGGCGGAAATAGTTGTGCAGCTGAGTGAGGCCAGAGGCTGGCTGCATCCAGAAACTCAAACTTGCTTTAGCCATTGCAGCCTCCATGGGTGTCTCTGAAGGCGATGGGGAAGGAGGGTCTTAGCAGGGAGAGTGTGAGACCAAAACAGATGTCGTGGCAACGAGGTCTGCTAGCGCCCACGGAGCTCCAGGCCCACTCCTTACAAAGAAACTTGGAATATACAGCACTTTTAGAGCAGAACCCTTCCTCTTGCCCTCATTTCATAACCACAGCTTCAGCTGCCTGCACGCTGGTGCGAGCAGCTTCTGGTTCCACCTCTTCCTTGTGGAGGTTCATTTGTGGAGGCAGAAATGCCCTGGGGCTGAAGGTGAATGCAGAAGCCCACATACCCTGCCAATGCAGGGTGTTTCAGTCACCCTGGCCCTAGAGATCCTGAAGCGCTTTCCAACCTGTGCCACAACACCCAAAAGTGGTGAAAAGCGATATCTGCACATCTCCCTGAGGAGATGGGGTGGTGGGAGACATACTGTAGCTCTGGTCTGCCTCAGGCTGGGGGGTGTTGAGACCCTATCTCCTACTCCTCACTCCAATGCCTGGGCTTTGATGCCCCAAAGTGGGCTTCACCCTCCAACCCCTTGCCTGGCTAAGCTTCAAAGCATGAATGAGCCTCAAACCATCTTTTGGAGGGACTCTCTGGAGAGAGGTCCTGGATACTTTGCGAACAAGACACATGGGGTTCAGGACATACCTTTCTCCTAAACCTTTTTGTAATAGCAGCCCTGGGCAATTCCTGTCGGTCTATGGTGGAGGGACTGAGACTGGAGTCCCCCTTTTACCACAGAGGCTTTGTGGGGATCTTGGTGGCTCAGAGCAGCAGTGCTGGCTGCTGCTGGACAGGCAACCAACGACAGCTTCTGCCCTTACACATCTGTGTCCCCTGCTGCATTGCTGAGCCCACTGGGCAAACAGGTTGAAATGTCTCTGGTTTGAATTAGTCACGCAGGGAACACGAACAGAGGCATCAAAATGTCATTCAAAGCCGAGTTCCCACGCAAGATGAAAGGGAGACAGGATGGCTGTGAAGTAGTTTGCACAAGCATAACCAATGAAGTGTTCACATTGCAAACACAACCCAGGAACAAGTCATTGTTTTTCAGGGCAGCTTCTAGTCTTCGCATTTATGTACGGCCAGGAAGATTGCCCGTCAGTGGGAGAACACACTCTGATGGAAGTGAGATCCATTTCAGATGTTCAATAAAGACTAAACCATACACCTCTCTCAACAGCAACATCTACTCCATCCAGCCCACCAGCAAGACCTCAGCTTTGCCACAGGCTTTGCCCACCAAATGCCAGTCCTCAAAAGGACTTGCTTGAAGGAGGTGGGTGTCCAAGGCCTGTCTGTCAGCTGAATACAAATAGGGAAAAACACTGGGTTCAGGAGAATTGAAGGAAACCCGTGATTCCCATCAGTGTCTGCAAAGTGATGAGGGACTCCTCGTTAGGAACATGACAGGCCAGTCAGAACAGGGCAGGGCTGCAGATCTGGGACTGAAAGAGGACACATAGGAGAAGCATTCACAAGACTGACTGGGAAACGTCCACACACACAAAACAAATCTTCCCTGGAATCAATCAGACCTTGTCATGCCTGACTGGAGCTGATGTTTCTCATCTTGTTTTGTATTAGATTATTGCTGCTTTTCCTTCTCTGGTCTTACTCTGGGTTTGGTTTTGTTTTAGTTGTGTGACTTTTGCTATTATGCAAACTTAAAATAACAAATTTATTTTGTTTTTCTTATGCTTAGCGAATTGCGCAACACGCTTCACAGGGACCATAATGCTCCAAACTGGTGGGACGGGGAAAAATGTGAAAACAAGGACAAGAGACACCCTATCACGTTCACTTCAAGCCCTGCCACCAGAGCCAGTCTGATAAAAAGTGACTTAGAACTCAGGTTAGGACCAAACTGTGGTTTCCATATAAATATGGAAAGGGGAATATAAATATAGGTTATTTAACCTATATTCTTTATATTCCTAAATATAGGAATATAAAGGTTTCCCCTTCATATAAATATGAAGGGGAAACCTTTATGGCTCAGGAACCCAGAAAAAGAACCTATTAACTGGTTTTCCATTGCCTTTTTGTGTGTTTGAGATTTCTGCCATTAGGTAGGGGTTTTTCGAGGTAGTGGTGGGGAGAGAAGATTCTTCACTTTAACACCACTAAGCCAGACAACCCAACCCTGGTACACTTCATTATCCAAACTTCTCTCTCCCCATAGACAGAACATACATATATATTCCATGCACTTTAAAATACCAAAATAATCAGGGGCCAATTTTTAAGTACTAAACACCAGTTTTACAGGTATGTTATGTTCTCCTGAAGGGAGAGGAGCCAATTAGTAGGCCAAGAAAATGCTCTGGTGGGGTTAGCAAAGGCGTGCAGCAAGCTGGAGCCCCTCGTGTGTTATTACCCAACCACTGCATCATGGCAGCAACACTCAACGCTTCAGTTTCGTGTCTTGCTTCGCTTTTTGTGTTCCCCACTATTCGAGGCCCTTCCACAAAACTAAACACAGGAGTAGCACTGTGGGACCAGGACATAGCCCTGTTGCCAGCTCTAGAAGGTTTTAAGTACTGGGTTTGCACGTAAACAGAGCTCTACTTTTTATCAGATGCACCGATCCAGCTGGAAGAATAAATTTGGAAGGATAAGGGGTCCCTCTCGGATTTGAAATGCACTAGAATTTAGGTGGCATTAGCTACTGAGATATACTTCATGTGTTTGTCCGTAGCACCTCTGGGTCTGCATGCCCCCGGGTGTGCCCACTCTGCCAGGGGTGCCTGTGCAAGGCCCCACTCCTGGCCACGACTGTGGCGCTGCGCAGTGCTGAACGCTACGAGCAAGCGACGGGCGGCGCAGTCGTTTACAGCTGCTACTGAAGTGTGTCATGCTGGAACAAGCACAAACCCATTCAAACACTTTTTTTCTAGCTGCACAGAAGAAAAAAAAAAAAGGCTGTTTTCTTTTCATCAACTGCTTCTCACATGGCTCCTTCTGGCAAAGGCTTAACCCCATGCTCGCAGCCTTTCTGCGGGCAGTTCCTGTCAGCCAGGTTACAAACATGGATGGGCAGGGAAAACCGAACAAGCAGACGGGACAGAACGTTGAATGAGCACTGGCTCTTCTTATTTTAATGAAGAAATATTTCAAGTTAATATCAGTGCATATTTAGAAATAGCATGTGATACTCCCAATGCCAAATACATCAGCAAATTACAGTTTCAAAACTTTATAAATTAATGGCAAAAAACCCATAATAATTAATGTAAAGAATAAGGTTCAAAATAAACATCCTGTTTGTTTGTTACACGGTGTCAATTATATTCCTGGTACTTAAACAGCAAGAGGGATTCAGTATTCTGTGGTAAATAGGCTCTCCAAAATAGCAGTTATCCTTCTACAAATGAAATAAGCAGTTTGCATTTAATTTTGATGTATAATTAAATGTTATTCTTAGATGTTACAAATAAATTTTAGTCATGTCAGAGTAAAATTTATTCCATGACTGAAAAAAAAAAAATCACACTAACATCAGAACACTGCCTTTGGGTTATACCCACTGGAAACAGCTGAGAATAGGAAGAACTACATGTGAGCACATTTGGCTGTTACATAAAATATCGCTGTTTTTTTTTTTCCCCTGGTTTCACAGCCTCATAACAATACTGTTTTTCAGCGTTGTTCCCAGTCATTGTTTTTAAAATGGTTCATCAACATATCCTGAATCAATCACCGATAAAAATAACTCCAGTGACAAAATCCATTATGGAAGGACACAGAACTGCAAACTGAAAGTTGTACTGAATGATTTTAAGGTGGAACTGTAATTACTTTTTAATAAGAAAAAAACCCCAAACCAACAACCCACCGCACAGTAAAAGTTGTACCTTGAATTAACTGGCAGTTGTGGAATCTGAAAAACTGAGATTTGATTTTGAGAGACATTTAACTCAAGATGGACTCTAGCACAAGACAAATCGTACTGAAGCTAAAGAGATGCACATTTAAAGCTTGCAAGTGTGATATAAAAATATTCTCTAGTTCTTTCATTTTGATAAAGAGACTCCGATTCCCTAATGGAAGAAGACAAAATACATCCTCTTTCCTACCCCATCGCTGCACATACAGACTATTCCCTTGATAACAGGAAATGGCATTGTCCCAACAGAAATACCAGTTCAAAGGAATCACAGACTTTCTGGCAGCCAGGGCTTGTCGATTTTACTTTTTAGAGTACGTTTTCAAGCAGGTAAAACACCAATAGATAGGATATGCAGTTCTTTCATGACTACTCTACTGTGCAAATCATATACATCGACCCCGTAACTTCAGCCCAACATCAGTCTGCATCGCGTAGAATGATCTGAGACTCTGGCGTGATACTACAGCACAGAGATGACTGCCAGATTACAAAACACCAGGCCAAATCAGATTGGTAGGAAAAGGCACATGCTCCAGATTTAGCAGGAACATCTAAAGGTTCCTCGTTACCATACCCTTGGTATGGTAACGAGACTCCTTCAGGTATGGCTCCTGAAGTTACAGTAAGTCTCTGCATTACCCAAAGGAAAGAGCTTCCAGAGGTAACAGGAAACTTCTGCTTATGGCACGTACACACAAAGGTCTGTGAGCTCAGCTGAAACGCTCGAGGTGCTAGGGGTAATGCAGACACAAGGTAAGCTACACTCTGGTTAGGCCAGAAACAAAAACTTAATGTTTCACTATGCTGCACACGTTCCTCTTATGCACAAATACAGGGTGCGCAAAAAAAGCTCCTTCCTCAGTCAAACTGAATGTTTTGCATATGTAAAATAATCACCTGATACCGCAATATAGTCAAAAACCATGCACTAGATAAACAGAGCTTCTTCCCCACGAACAGCAGTTCTCAGGAACATTTCATTCTGCTTCAGGTAGCATCTCGAGATTTGCCAGCTTACATAGTCCCTTCTCAAGAACACACAGTTTAAGTAATACTGAAAAGCAAAATAATAAAAAAAAAAAAAAAAGAAAAGAAAAGAAGAAAAAGTTTTGCGATTTAGTTGCGATACAGCTGGGATAGATGCAACTGAGTTGCTGCAATGCACAAAAGAGTAACAAAAATTCAACATGAATATCAGAAGAATAAATATATACCCTAAATTAATCTCTGTAAATACATTCACAGGTCCACTTAAGACAACCTTATGCATAACTCATACTTCATCAAATCTGCAGATAGAGATGGATGTTAGTTAGTTCATGGGGAAAGCAATTTATCACATAAGTCAGTTTATGTGTCATTATTCCAGCAAAAATCAGTAGCAAATTTGAAAATCTACATTTATTTTCCCCAGACCAACCACACAGAGGCTTAAGTTCACAAATTCTGTTATTTCCAATGTTTGATCAATAAGGCTTTATTTACACTTTTAATTTTTTTTTACTATAAAGTCAGGAAAAAATTTGGTGCAATGTGCAAGAAAAGACTGCACATTTCACTGATTGGAGACTAACACCTGCTTAAGGTTTAATGCTAACCCACAGGCAGCCAATTAAAGTCCCGTATATCCATGTTTTTACGTAAAGTTTCCTTCCAGACTCTGTCAGAAGCATACTAGCAGTCAGGCCACCTAAAAACAGCAAAGATGGCAAAGTCTTCTTGAGGCCTAGTTTGGAATGAATACTTTTTCCAGGGAACTTGTTTCTCCTTTTCGAATCTTTTGCGTCATAAAATTCTATTAGTAACCTACAAGCAGACAAAAGGAGATAGTCATTTGCATAAGAAATTTTAAGCAACTTATTTTCATCCAACAGCTGCTTCTAGTGACTCGTTATTTTCAAAAGATTTAACAATACACAGCAGCACATATGTGACCAGTTTAAACAACCAGCATGCCTTAAGATTATGATGCAGTCAAAGTAACATAACATTTCAGAGTACTCAGTCTGAACCCTCGTGAGTGATAAAAGCAGGTTTTCTGGAGGGACCAATTTTAACACTGAATATGAAAGTCGAAAAGAATCCTTTTCATTCAGCATTTAGCAAAAAAAAAAAATGCTCAGAGGACTGGGCAATATAGTGAGACAAAACAGCACAGAGTCAATCACTGAACTCAGAAGGTGGGGTGGGGTGGAATTATCTTCATGAAACAAATAACAAACATGTAGGAGTCAAATCTACACCATAGGCTTAATAGTATTTTTGTCTCTTATTTTTGAAAACCATAATAAAATTACTTGAAAATTCTAGGGTTTTGTTGTTAAGTATCTCTAAATTTGCCTGGCAGACTGCTTCGGTCCCGGAAAAGATGTTCCAGTCAACGGGAGCCTACAACCTGACAGATGATCAGGGTTCACTTTTGCTGGTCTTTAGCAGATGACTACTTGTGGGCCACTGGACAGCCTTTTATTTCATCTGTCAGTCACTTGCCTACAAAATCAAGTTCAGACCTTCTTGCCTCTCAAAGTGAGGAAAAGTACAATAACTTAGTGATCTAAAACTTCTAGGACACTTCAGTAGGAGTACAGTGTTTACAGACAGACAGGTTAACTTCTGCATGGATTCAAAAATCACAGGACAAATTAATCCAGTTTTCACTTTTCAGACCATGAGACTGGCAAAAAAAAAATTTAAAGCAGAACATACCTGAAGAAGCAGAGAAGTTTCTAACTCACACAACTGTATTCTGGGATTTAGATGCTAAGCAGATTTAAGCTCCTTCAATTTGGACTTCAGACACAGCAAATTAAACCACCAGCTCCCAACCAACAGTTAAATCTCACATTGAGGCACAACATCCCCCAGGGACTGTTGCATGTGTTCATGGGCAACCTTATGCTGGAAACACTGGAGGGAGCTGGGCTCTTTAGTTCTGACATGATTCAAAATGGACAGCTAAAACTTCACCTAATTTCCCCAATGAAGGTAGGGATCTTGGGGTTACCTGTGGTTTTATCCAGCTGCTATCTGATGGAAGATGCATAAACAATTTTGCCAGAAGGGATTAGATCAAGACCTGCCCCTTTCCAACTCTGCAACTAAGAGGCTAGAATCATGCTCCTTCTGCTCACTTGCCTACCATGGGCATCCTACATTCCTGACTGTGCACAACAGCTCCAAACAGCAAGTGGAGAGTATTCAGATGAGTATGAGTCTTGCCTGCAACTGAAGCTCTTTACTCTAAGGAAGACCTAAACCTTGGGAATCCCAACCTCCTGAGAAAAAGCTTTAACAACAAGGGTAACATAAAATATATACAGGAACAGCACCACCACCTCGCTTCAGAGAGCTCTACAGCTTGTACTGCTGGTAACACAGAAATCATGGGTATTATATGTTGATGCTATTTGTTAATACTATACATGTTAATATTATGTTAATGGAATATTGTGTCCAGTTCTGGGCCCCTCAGTTCCAGAAGGACATAGAACTCCTTGAAAGAGTCCAGTGCAGGGCCACCAAGATGACGAAGGGAGTGGAACATCTTCTTTATGAGGACAGGCTGAGGGAGCTGGGTCACTTCAGCCTGGAGGAGACTGAGTGGTGACCTCATTAATGTTTATAAATATGTAAAGGGTGAGTGTCAAGAGGGCAGAGACCAGGCTTTTCTCGGTGATGGCCAGTGACAGGACAAGGGGCAATGGGTCCAAGCTGGAACATAGGAGGTTCCATGTGAATATAAGGAAAAACTTTTTCACCATGAGGGTGACAGATTACTGGAACAGGCTGCCCAGAGAAGTCTCCTTCTCTGGAGACATTCAAGACCAATCTGGACACATTCCTGTGTGATCTAATCCAGGTGATCCTGCTCAGGCAGGAGGGTTGGACTAGATGATCTTTCAAGGCCCCTTCCAACTCCTAATGTTCTGTGAATACAAAAGACAATAGCTTCTTTAAAGAGAAAGTTCTGCATATTGTTACTCACTTATCCTTTATTTCAAAACGTTCATGAAGCCACCTTCTCATATACATCTGCTCTTCTGGAATGTCCTTCAGCTCAATTCGATCAATGAAAATGTGAACTCTTGGGCATTCCTTGCAAAGAAACTCTAAAAAAAAGAAAAAAAGAGAGCAAATCAATAGGACTGAGTTACACAAACATCACAGGGCATTTATTTGTCTGAAATATACCAAAAATCTGATGTCACAGCTGTAAGTGCCTTGAAAGTCAAACTTTTCAAAAGCCTCCCCCCTTGATGTTAGGATCTTGAGCACTAAACTTAGAAGCTACCTGACCTACACTTTTGAAATGGTAGCCCACTATCACATGCAGCATATAAAACTTGTCCTAAAATGCACCCTAACTGGAAAATGCTGTTCTTGAAAGCATTACACTTCTACCTCAGCAGCAATCTACTCATTCTGTAGTGTGGCGTGCAATAACTTGGATGTCGTAATGTTATGCAGTCTGCAATTTTGATTAACGTTAGCAATCCTTTTTGTTTGTCCTTTCTGAAATCTAAATTTTGTTTGCTCCTGGATGACAAAACCAGAATTACAGTTGTTTCCCAAAGCATCTCCAGAAGAAAGTGGGATTCAGGTATAGTAAAAACCTATAATTAAAAAGTACAGTAGGGCAAAAGACTCAGAACCAAATGCTGCTTTTTGCATGCCTTCATTTTGCTTCTGTCTTAGAAATCTCGAGACAGCCCTATTACAACACTCCTCCTTCAGCTCCTCAATTTTTTCCTAGAAAAATCTCGCAAACATTAAACCACTTACAAACAGGCTCCAGCAGTCAAATAGTTTTGTGGGATTTCTTACTGCTGGCATGTAGTAAGAATACTGCACGTGGGATGAGAAAGCCACCATCTGTATGTATTTTGTTTGTTAATACCATTTGCATATTATTAACCATTTGCAAGGGATAGCGTAGCAATCACAGCATCCTTCTACAGAGAGATATGCGAGGATGGAAGCCCTTAGAAATTTGGACAATCTTCCTATTTTGAAAAAGGGACCAGAAGCGCCTTCCTACCACTCAGATGGGCAACAAATGTAACACAGACTGGGTGGCCCCTTTAGGTTGTTGACATATTTTGGACAGGACTGCAGCTGTACACAAGACTTTGACCCTTAACTGTTAGGGGTATCTTGAGGAATGACTGTGCAAAATAATGATCACTGCATGTACATCTTTATTACTGTCTGCCAAAGCAGTTATCCCCTATTTTTTTCTTTTTTACAGGATTATTTATTTTTAAGGACTTTCCTATAAAAGCAAGCCTCATCATACACTAGAAATCACAGTACACAAGGTTAAAAGCCTGTTCATGCAAATGTGCTTAGGTTGGGGGGCGGAGGCAGGAAAGAAAGGAGAATAGATAGAGATGAATAAAGTCTGAGGGCATTTGGATGCAGAAATTTGTAGGGTGCTGCATGCATTTTTTCAGCTCCCAGGCAAGAGAGCCAATTCACCGAACCACACTGTAGTGTGATAGGAACAACGTGGCCCACACACCATCAACAGAAGAAACGGTGGAGGCTCTAACCAGAAACAGATTCAACTCTTGGCCATGGAGTAGCAGTACAGTTGTCAATAAAAAGTACCTGGTAAAACTGTCTCCTAGCTACAGCTATTAGATGCCAGGCAAATTCATTACTTGGAGGTCCAGAATCAAGGTAGGTATAGCTACTGTCTTCAGGTTTACGTGTGACATTTTCACTGGACACGAGGAAATCACTGCTTGTGCATCTGAAAGGTTTTCCCTCTTGCTTTTAATGCTAAGGATGGATTTTCCAGGTCTGTTTCTCTGAGGGTACTTTCCAGGCCACTATCCAAAGGTCATTCACTATTTGAGCTCCTAAAAGCATGCTATTAATATTTTAAAATGACAGATGTATTATCCATGTCTTAACTGCTCATAATGCTCACTGATGTACAAATCCTCTTTTTGAGTGGCATTACCTATTAAATGGAACATTCTAAAAATATGAAAAACTACCTAGAAAACAAATGCATGGAAGCCAAATATGGTCCTTTTTGTACTAGGCTCCCATGAAAAGCATATGTCCTATGCACATTCACCCAAGGCCGAAGATCTAGCTTTAAAGGGTATTTCAAGTATTTTGTGCATTGTATAGTGTTACAGCTTCAAGTTGTTTTGTATAAGGAAAAAACCTCTTTGCTGATGTTATACTTTCAGTTATTATTAAGAAAAAATATAAACCAAGCAAATTCTAAGTTAGATGAGATAGCATTATTAATAGCTATATGGTATATTTAAAACTAATGCCATGCCAATTTAAAAAAAAAAAAAAAAAACACAAAAGGTTGCTATTTGGTCATTGACAGACAGCAACAGAATACATTATCAATAGTAAACTCTAGTTAATGAAACAGAAATAAAACATTAGTATTTCAAAAGAAATGCCTTACCACAGCCATTTATTATCTGCACATTACATCCAACTTCAGGGACACTAGCCCTTAAGGCCAATATCTGACAGGCTTTTCAGATCCCTGAACTTGCCAGAACACGTCAGAATTAACAGCAGGAACAACCAAGCCCAAACCTTTCTTCAATCTAAGCAACTTTACAAATTTGCTTAGAAAGCAGAATACCCAAACCTTCCACAAGATCTAAGCACTGCCTCTGGCTTTCTACTTTAGGCTCAAGTTCCACTGCAAGTTGATTCTTAGTACTTCCCAAAGAGGTCTTCTGCCACCCATCTACACTACGTGCCCATATGTAAAGATCCTAAAATTTACCATCAGTGTAAATCCCAGTGCTCTTCTCCAGAGCCTTACCCTCACCTTGCAGTTTGAGACTTATTTGAAGGTCTCGTTAAAGAGTGTGTGATCTCCAAATGCAGGTCCCACCCATCAATTTAGCCAAAGCCCGAACATCCAGGACGTCTACAGATGACATTGTAATTCTTGCAATCAAGCTAATCAGGGAATCTAACTGATTTTCAATTATTCAATTCATGTCAATGCTTAATGCAACTAATCCAATTTTAATTACTTCTTTTTTGTAGATGCAAAATGTCACTGCAATCACGTAAGCCAACCAGTGGATAAGAATATACTGAGAGGTTGTTTCTGAGAAGAAACAGCTGTATTTTATCACCACAGCCTCAAAAGGTTTGTCATAGTCCTATGACCCTTAATTTCACATAATTACATAAGTCTTTTGGGAGTTATGCTAAAGTCAAGAAACAAAGTCTTACCACAGCCATTTATTATCTGCACATTACATCCAACTTCAGGGACACTAGCCCTTAAGGCCAATATCTGACAGGCTTTTCAGATCCCTGAACTTGCCAGAACACGTCAGAATTAACAGCAGGAACAACCAAGCCCAAACCTTTCTTCAAAAGATGAAGCTTTAAGTGCAAATCCTGCATTACACACACGGTACTGGAGACACCATTAGTCATCCAAGAACTGGGCACTGGGTTAAATGAACACCAACAACCTGCGGGAAAGCCAAGCGGACTGACTTTCGTGTGAGAGGCAATCACCTGATAAAACCTTCCATCTGCCTACGGAACAGACACGAGTGACCTTCCAGTGACCAACCCCAGCAGGAAGAAGGTGGATTGGGCAATTTTGTTCTTAAACTGTGACAACGTGGCCCCTCCTTCTGTTGGACAGGCTTCCTGCCACCACAGGACTGAAGAACTTCAATGCAGAATTAGGATGAATGAGCATGGTGCAACAGCCTGAAGCAAAGAAATCAGGTCCACAGGGCTTCCAACAGCAAACAAGGGCTCAGTGTGTGGCATTTTGCTTGCTGGGGCTTTCACAAAATGCTACCAATTTGCAACTCCTCACCTTCAAAAGCCAATCAGTTCTGTGTGGAATTATCAGCCCTACCAGGCAAAATGAGGCAAGGAGAAAAGCTCCAAAGCATAAACATACCTGTAACTGAGAAGGGACACACAAGTAGTTTCAGATGACCTTTCCCTTAAAGCTACCACCCAAGTTCAATGCAGTACTGCAGATTCTTTGCCTTGCCCCTTAAAACTGTGACAGTGGTGTTACACTTAGAGAGGTATTTCAGTTTTCAATTACTAATGAAGTCTACTTTTATATGCACTTTAAGTATGACAAAAATAAAGTAGTTCATATTTCAACCTCCTACATCTGCTCTTTTACTTCAACGTAATTATTGCCAAAGTCCTTCAAATTAAGCAAGGACAAACTGAAGCTTGACATAATCATGTCCACTTAGAGTGCCCCAAATTCTCTCCTGCTTTAACAGATTTCTGTAATATTTAAATTCAAAGTTCACAGGAAACTGAAATTTGAATAAAGTTACTTTATTCTTGTAAGAATATGACTTTTCAGCAACAAAACACTGTGTGTTGTGGTGAGTATGATTTTACAGGCAAAGACATTCCTCTGGGCAGTAAATGTTTTCTTCACTTTCCAAGTTTTCATTAGCTTTCATTAGTGTTCAGCTACCAAAGAAGTTCATAAATTATCACCTCCTCAGCAAAAGAGATCCCATCTCTCCCCTTTCATCTGCTTCACTGACTAAATTAACAATCAATTGGCAAAACAAACATAAATTTAAGTGCTGCATTCTCCCAGTTTCATGCTTTCCATCACCTCCAGTTGAGCTGACAGGAAACTATTTCACGGCTTCATCTAACAAAATAAAGTAGTGGTATGGCAACACAGCACTAGACAGGAAAGCAACACCCAAGGTACAACAAAGGTTGTTTAGTTGGGTTAGCATGGGGAGCAGTGGAGGTGCTGACAGCACTGGTACTCGATGATATTGCTGATGTAGGGATGTGTGGAGGGGATGTTCTGCAAGCCAGGCTGAACCCTGCAGCCAGGAGACAAGCCTGGGACATGAGGAATAGTACTCCCAGAAATACTGCCTCAGATGCATGTAAAGATCCAAGCCGGCACACCTCCATGAGGGACACAGCCTAGGGAATAAGCACCTTGGGAGCCAGGGGACCTTCTGAGACAAGAGGATGCACTTGAGTCATCACTACGGTGCTGGCCGTAAAAACTCAAAGTGCCTTAGACTGATTTTCAACTAGGAGTTGGGGAAAGATCAAGAAAAGCAACCTGTTCAAATGGGTGATGTGGCTAAAATTCCACATGAGGGCAAAATTCAGACATGCCTCTGTACAAACACAGGAGAACAAGAATTCTTGGCACCCAGGGATTACCCCGTAAGGTGCATACAATGTTATCAGGCTGCTAGATATATGACAGAATAGGATGCAGAGGTGAGGGAACAGCATGCGTGTGTAAGATTATGAAGTGTAACAGCATGAAAATAGTATAAGGAGATGGAAGCACAATGAAATCCGTGAGGATGGAAATTCCAAACTCTAATAAAATATAGAATTCTATAAAATTTAATAAAATAGTTCTATTAAATTACTTCCCTGTAAGCTTGATAATAGTGATCAAAAACTATGTAGCCAGATAGAGAGCTGTAAGTTCAGGACTGGTAGCATGAGTGTGAAAATCCAGCTACCTTTATTGAACTGCATCAATGCTTCCATCAGGAGAAGGTGTAGAGGGAGAAAAAACCAAACCAAAGAAGTGGAAAAATGAAGACTGTTTACTAGAACAACCAGTTGTAAAAGCCACAAGAAAACATGCTTGTTGTGGCATTGAGTGGTGCACAGTGTTAGCAAGAAGTGCTCTACAACCACAACACAATTTCAGCATTGTAGAGATTCTACAGCACACAATGTGCAAGAATAAAGGAACTATTTATTGGGGGAAAGAAAAGGGCAAAACCAAGTAAAAGAAGCAATCCAAAAGTAGCCTACAGGCTGTTAAAAAAACAACATCCTAAATATCCAACCCGGGAAAAAGGTTGTATTAGAAATGCACATAAATGATGGGTAACACTGCAAAAGAAAGTCTGGGTGAGCCTGAAACCCACCTGTGTGCCTTAATGGGAAGATTTAGGAGGCTGCCAGCATAGTCCCACCTTCTCTTTGAGGAATGTAAAGCTTGTCCGTATAAGGAAAAGCCAAAAACACACTCATGCCAAACAAACATAAAATTAAGAGGACTAAAAAAGAATTTTGGAAGTTCCTTTTTTTGCTTTTTATACGAAAGAAGCTCTAACAAACGTAACTTTAAAAATATATATTAAAAGCAGCAAACCAGCTAAGGCACCAGTAGGACTGCTAGATGACAAAGGTGTGAAGAGCAGCACTCCCAGTAAAGTACAAGCCCATGCAAGAAAAGCTCAAATATTTGTTTTCATTATTCTTTCTTAACTGAAAATGTTTGATTCCTATACCAACTGCATTCTTTGTACCAGACTGCTCAAAGGAATTAGATCAATAAGTAAACAGACAGAAAGTATGAGACTAAATAAACGTGCTACATGTCAGGAAGTCACCAAAACCAGACAGCATTCATCCAGAAGCTCTCAAATGTGGAATTTGAAAACAAAGATGTGTAACCTATCATCACAAACAGCCATTGTGCTAGAAAATAAAAAAAAAAAAAAGGAAGTTTCCCTTCTACAGTCAAGGACTTCAGAGATGATGCTGGTAAATACAAACCAAAGAGTCTTACATCCCTGGGTAAGATAACAGGGTCTATATTAAGATCTCTAAGCACAGAGATACTAACATTCTGTTGGAAAGGAGCTGGCAGGGATTCTGTAAAGGGAAATCCTATCTCACCAATATGCCAGGTTTCTACAGCAGTGTCAAGGAGCGGGCGGATGAAGGGGATTCGCTGGACATGATAGATTCGCATTTTCATAAAGCCCCTGACAGGCTGAAGGCTATTAAAGAAATTAAGCTGCCATAGGATTAAAGGAACTTATGTTTTATAGACCAAAAGCTGCTTAAAGAAGAGGAAGCAAATGGAAGGACTTAATGGTAACATTTCAGGGTGGAAAAGACCCAGCAATTAGGGTCTTCCACTGATTGAGGTTAGCACTGGGTTTGTCCTGTATCATGACTCAATGACCTGAAGAAGGGAATAGTGAACCTTCCAGTTTTTCACATCTTTTTCAGAACATCCTAAGCTCTTTTGGGTAATCAAACATTGGCTAAACTCCACAAGTATCTCAAAGACGAGCAAACAGTGAAAATGTGGCAGCTGAGCTCCACTGTAAACAAAGAGGGAAAAATAATAGAAGCCCTGATTACGTGATACTTGGAATTGGTGGTTACAGTTTGGTGTCACTGACACTTCTTTGGAACCACCTTCTCAGTTGTGCAGCAGCAGCCCCAAATCGCCCCAAATACTGGGCAGCATCATCACTGGGATGCTGGACACTGAGAGCAGGGCCAAGTGAGTCACTTGGCAGATAAGGACTGTGAATTCATATTTTAAATACCACGTACAGTTATGGTGACTGTATCTCAAAGGGATATAGTGGATTCAGAGAAAGCCACAGAAAAAGCCAGTTGAAATATTTAAGGAGAAAAAGCCCCTGCAGTAAATAAGTAGAGACTAAAAAGGCTGAATTTCCAGTTTGGAAGCTGAGGGATGTATACAGCAGCTTAAATAAAACCCCCAAAACCCTAAAACAAACAAAAAGGTAATGAACATGTCAGGTAAGAACTATAGCTCAACAAATCCTGAAAATTCAAGGATAATTATATATATGTAGCTCCCTAAAAATGCCAATATCTATATAACCTTTTAAAATCATTTTTAGAAAATGGTACATATAGTCTTCTATACTGGTATTAGCACTGGAGAGCAGTAGAGTGTCACTATAAGCTGTCTTGCTGCAACAAGATGGTATTAGATGAAGACCCACAGTACTTGCACACTGTAGCTCACTGAAACAATCTTCAAGTGGCTTTAATCTGTTATAACAACAGATGCATTCTGGCCTTTGTACTCCTCTATAACAATTTTGGAATATTTTATGCTGGCCAAGTCAGCAGGAGGTTTCCTACAAAAACATAAACTGTTTTGTTCAACAGGCTGCCAACAACAGGACCTGGATCAGGTTAGGTCTGTGGATTGTATCTAAAGGGTCTCTCACTGCTTGTAACTGAAAAGAAGAAAATTTAGGAGATATCCCCATCTTCCTTGGAATATTTTGAAGTTTTAGAAGTGGAAAAAAACATCTGAGCTATGTAATTAAAATACCCAGAAAAAAAACATGTATAGGACCAGCCCAAAACAATGCTCTGTCTAACAAATAAACAGGATCTGTTAGGAACTATGCCAGTACTGCTAGTATTGATGTTTTTGCTGTTCCTTCACACAGTCTGTGTGTGAACAGAGAATAGTACCACAAGCAGAGTAGAATAAAAATACTCTGATACACAAAAAAGGCAAAAATAAACACAGGATCTCAAAGCAGCAACATATTTCTGGCCAAACCTGACAGTGTGAAGAAATTAGAATTGTTTATGTTATCCTCAGGGTTTAGATACACTTTTGCATAAAGATCAGGAGTTCCTCGAGCTGTTGTACAAAAATGCTGCCTGGGGAGCTGAATGTTTCCCCTCACATATGCATGAGGCCCAGGGTGCAGGGTCATTTTTTTTTTTATTCTTAACTATAAATGCTTTCAGAATCTTTGTATGGCAAAAGTTTTTGGACGACCATGTGCTTTTCTGATCCCAAATTCCCAGAGGGAAGCTACAGATACCTGCTTTCAGAAGGAGCTGCTTGAGAATACCTGAGATACACAAAGTCCAGGTTTGCAATCAGAGGAACACCCACTCTGAGCTCAAAGGGATGCTGAAGGGGGGTATTACCCGAGAAGGGGAACTATTAACTGATTTTTTGAGTCCTCTGAAGAACAACAGCAAGGCCTGCACACATTCCCATAAACCACTGCTGGTCTTCAGTGAAATGTTATGCTGAGCAGAAGTAAAATGTTTAATTGTAACAGTATGAAAATATTTTGTGTTTACCCAGACCATCCTTATTTGCATAATACTGACAGATACATATATCTCTATTCAAATGCCATTTCAAATAAGACAACCACAAAATAACAGATAGGCTTTCATGTTACTGAAACTAATTTTATATGGAAATTACAGGGGTTCTAAAACAACAGATCTAGTCCTACAGAGGACAAATAAAAACGCACTCAGTTTAAAACTGACTGACAGCTTGCTTAGTTTGCAGTACCTGGTGAAATCATGTTATTAAAGAAAGTTGCAATTTAATACTTTATACAAAATAAAATTATTCCTTTAAAGGAAAAAAGTATGACAGAACAGTGTAGAACTATTTTAACAACTAGTGTTATTGAAATTCGTCCGAATATTTCTATCTCTTGAAATCTGAAAGGTAGTTACTTAAATTTTGTTTGAACAGATGCAGGATGACAAGTTCTTGATGTGAGATTGACTGTACATGTTAAAAAAACATCCCACACAAGATGCAAATTTCATCAGTGCTGATGTCCAGCTTCAGTTCTAATCTACATACTTTCTTCAGTTGCTCTGAAAATAATTGCTATTTACTTTTTTAATATTCTTTCAAGTAATAAGAATATGACAGCTTGCAGATATCTGGACAGGTAATTAGTAATTTCATCACCAGAAATCATACTTTGGACTGGTTTACATTTATACTACAGTTTAAGTGTATTCACTTTTTTATTTCTTTCAGCTTATCTATAACCATGTACTTGGTGTCATTCTTTGGACCTTAAAAGACAATGGATGTGATCAAATTTGGGCCACATTCCAGCCAAAAACTGCCTTCTATTGCTCCGGTTTCTCTCTATTGTCCTGTACTTCACTGTCTAACTGGACCCTAACAAAAGTACAAACATTTTGAAAAGTATAATTTCCCCTAGGGAAGATAGGCCAGCGTGACCCCTTCAAATTATAACAATCAAAGTCATGTACTGATTTGCAGAAATGCACACACACACACTTTCAAAGTGTTTGTTCTGGAACTGATATACAGCAGAGTCAATAATTCTCAGGAATTCCTCTGACTTCTTTAAGATAGAGTCTACATGTACTTGCTATTTTTATTCAGTGTTTATCATTGTCACATGCTGCTATTTCACACACTTTCATCTACAATGGCCAGATAAACACCATCTGGTTATGTTAAAGCCTTCAGGCAGAATAATAAAGATGCAGATATATACATAATGCTCTTTCAGGTGCATGAACGACAACAGTTCCCTCATCCCACGAGACCTGCCCCTTAGCACCAGGCGAAGCTGGCTGTGAACACTTTGACATTTGTTCAGAAGGGGGAAAGCTAGGTTCTCAAGCTTATTTCTATTATTTCCTTAAGGACAGCGTAGTAAAATAGTATCAACAAACCCAGCACAAGGGTTTCTCTCCATCTTTTCCCCTTCTAAATAGTTCTCCAAGTGTTCAGTACCTGAGATGTACTTCAGTTGTGCCACAGTGCCTGTAAGATTATTTGCATCTTATTCTAACGACCACAAAGAAATACTGTCTAGCAGCATGGTCCTCCCTAAATAGGATCATAATATTCTGTCATTAATAATCTGGACAAACCATCTTCAGTGTTGGGAGGGAAGAAATCTGTGTGAAATCCCTATTCTTTGGAAAGGCTGTCAATGACTTTCACTGAAAAGTCCAGGATCTAAACTCATTGGAATGAAAAGGAATTGGTAATGAGTAAATGAATATAATTTCATCCATTGGCCACAACTGGATGTGAAGCAATAGGGGAAAGCAACATCTCTGTTAAAACTAATCTAATCTTTGTCCCTTGTCTACAACAACAACAACAAAAAAAATCAAATCTGGTGTCTTCTAAAACAAACAACTTGGAGCTGGGAAGTGCCAACAAAGCATTAAAATGCATAAATAGCGTTAAATAGTTCAATACATTTGAAAGGATGTACTATAATGGTTTGCCTTCTTTAAAAAGGTACCATATTACCAGGTGAACTTGGCATTTGCCGGCACTCTCAAAGCACTAATGCAGAAAGGACAGGGAATGCCTACTTTCCAGTTGCTAGTATACATTCATGCAATCATGGAATCACTTAGGTTGGAAGAGATCTTTAAGATCACCAAGTCCATTCACAGTTTTATGACCAGAGTTTCTCAGATAAAGCATGTTAGTAGTACTCACGGTCACTAAAAATGTTGCTTTTTTACCTACTCTGTTTACTACTGGAGACAGCAGGCAAGAGCTGACCATATCCCCTGGGCAAAGTACGGGTTTTTCCAGAAGTGGCACTGGCCTTTCTGAGGAACTGCGATTGATAGAACCGAAAGTAAAAGGCATTTCAAGAAACACATTATATCTGTGTGGAATTCAGATTTCATTCACATGGGAAATGTCACACTATGGGAAACACAGTCCTCAAGTAAAGTTGTGTTTATCGGAAGTTTGTTTTCCATGCAATAAATTTCAGAGTTGCTAGATTGAAAAAGACATGTCAACCTTATCTTTTAAAAATTACCAGGATTGCACTGCCATTTTATTCCAATGAGAATGAAAAAATTCTCATTCAGTACTGACATAAATATGACATGCCCATATGAAATGCAGACATAGGAGTGACATTTTTAACACATTTTAGTACTGAAAAAGAGCAACAATGCTAAAATATCTCAAGTGTGTAACAATGTGTAATTCAATTCCTGTTATATTCCTGAACAGACCAATTCCTGGACTTCTTCATAGCAAATATTGAAACTATCCTGACCTCTTAGAACAGAAATTGTTTTTCTTCCACTTTGTGTCTGGAGGGCCTAAAAGAATGACAACTATGTTCCACACGGTAATTTATATAAAGTGTCTTTAGTCCACATAATTTATATTAAATGAAATACATGTGACTGCCACAATAGTGTGGAATGCCATGGACGGACAATTCATTTATCTACTCTGTAACTGTCTGGCTGCACTTGGTTCTGTGTTACTGCCTTTAATTTTACCCAAGGCTAAGACAGTAATTACCCCAACCCTAACAGTAAGGGCGGCTGAAAGATATGCCTGGACCGCCCACTGTGGAGTCTCCAAACGGCTGGATGCAGAGTATCCACCCCAAAGCCTCTGATTACCACTTGATATGGGAAAAAAGAAACAGCCAACAGGGACATTCTGTTTATTGGAACCCTTTCTGTAATTATATCATGCTTCATGCAAACTGAAAGGTTCAAGAGGTGAAGAGGTCTTGTAAGGAATTTGAACATTCGCCATCTTATCATTAGGTAATGACATTTTAATAGTTTAATTAACCATCAGGCAATGGGAAGTCCAGCATGAGAATGGTTGAAACTGCCTAATAATTAAGACATGAAACAAGATATGTTGCAGGGAAGGGGAAACAACCCTATTTGTTTTGAAGGGGATCTCGAAAAGAGTTGGGTGACAGGACAAGAGGGAGCCTGCCAGTCTTTAAGGTAGTCTGTAAGAGGATCATAAGGTACTTAAAAAAAACCAGACAACAAAACTCAAAATAATGAGATCTGTAAAATCAAGTTAAAAATAAAACTATAAATAACAAATGTTAAATCATAAGTAGTGCTTTTGATATTTAGCCACAAAAAGTGTCAGTTGGAAACAAAACTTACGTAAAGTAAAACCATCCCAAGATCTTACAGTACAACACAGCGTTAATACACAGTGTTAACAATGTTGTTACTCACCTATCCAGGAGAATTTTAAACAGGGTCAAAATGTAAAAATAGAAAAGTCTCAAACTACTAAGCAACTAGCACCTGCATGGAGTTCATGAGAACTTCACACCACTTCAAGGAGTGACATTTGATAGCAATTGACATGGAGAGACACGCTATGAACTATTTTAGTAGCTGATGGAACAAGTCCCAATGTCACTGGTCCATCCAAGGAGCAGGGAGTTATGCAAGAAGTTTCCTGCAGGTCCCTCAGCCAACACTCATTCCTTGTTTGAACAGCTCTTTGTAACTACTGTGACTTGCCCCCCACCCTCCCTTAGTATCAGCAGTGCAAAAGAGTCTGTAGTACCTCTTCAAACTAACTAGCAGATATGGCTGAGTAACACATCAACTACAACTGGAAAGAAAGATGTCTGACCACACCATGCTGAAGAACAATGAAAAAACAGCAAACTCTGAAGCTCTTTGTCTCAGAGCTTTCCCCAACAGAAATCCCAGTACTTAATTTGTTTTGTTAGATTACTGAGGAACACACAATAAATTTACCCCATTCTCTGAAAGTGTGATTTAAAATACTAGAGCAAGTAAAGCCTACTTGCATAATATGCTGTTATGTTTGTAAGGTTACTGTGTGTCAATTTTAAAAAATGCCAGTAAAATATTATTATGACACATCTTCCCTTTCAAATACATGCGTCGGCAATTACATCACATGTACACATCACAGCACAGCAGAGGGAAAGGTAATTTATACTGAGCCAAATCCCTGTGCAAGAAGAAACATGAAAGTAAATAATACCTGTGGCCCCAAGTTTGTATCAACTCCAAAGAGCACTACCTGTATGCTGAATCTGATGACAGAAACATTGTCTGTATGGAATAGGGATAGGTTGGGCCGGAATGTCACAGGTAACTATAGCAAAGCCTAGACGGTGATAAAAAATGCTCTATCAAGGTGTGGGAAGATGGCTGAAGCACTGTGATTATCTTCAGAGCGTTACAAAGCACCTGAAGTTGATTCTGCACATTCACAATATATGGCTGTAGCCTGTCTAATACACATTGACTCACCTGTCATAGATGGTGCCAGTTTTCTTTGCCCTTTGTGGTCCACAGTACCTTCATAAGCTACAGTCACGTCATACACTGCATCCAGATAGTCTTTCATTGTGTCAATGGCTACATGAGTTGCCTTCACGCGTGGAGTTAGCACGTGCTTTAATATAGCAAGTCCTAGAGGGGAAAAAAATTACAGTTACCGTCTTTGAAAGTATATTAAACTACATTCACAAAAGGAACATCCTGTCAATGAACTTCAGAATCCTCACTCAAAATTGTGAGAGGTTCATTTTTAATCTCTATTCTCAGTTGAGAGAGAAAGTGTGTGTGCAGACCACACATACTCTACTGAGCACATGTAGAATATGAAACAGAAATCCTAAAGGATATTAATGACAGAAAAGCTGCTTGACACGAGTCCATTTTAAAGCTTGTGCTCTAGCAGCAGTGACTATTTCAATGTGGCTCATCAGTGATGAAATAGCACTTCTCTTCTACACATGCTTCAACAGCGTTCAAGATTTCTCAAAAAACACCATGTTACCAGAAACGTCAGTGTGTTTTGTTATTTTCTACTATATATCCCAGCTTTCCGTGCTTTTGCTTCCTTCTTCCTAATGACATGTTCTGGGAGGTCTGACATAGTTACTCTGAGGGTCCTCACTTAGGGGAAGGACAGGGGAATACAGCGTCAGCCCACTGCAATGACTCACTGCTACAGAAAGCAGGACATTCCACTTTATCCTTCCAGTTGTTTCCCCCTACCTCTCTTTTTCCTGCATTCTTGTTCCTGCTGCTCCTCTTGTATTGCCCTGGTACCCCCTCCCACCAGTTGACCGAACTTGCCATCCCAGCAGAAAACTAAGCAGGGAAGTGGAAAACATAGCACAAAGAACCAATAGCAAGGATGGAACCTTCTCTGTTTCCCTGTAAATAATATAACTGACTTGGCTACTAACAAACCCCAAGACACAGAAATCAACTGTTGTTCTTAACCACCCAGGCCAAGACAGAGAGATTGGTATGTCAAGAACATAAGAATGCCAGGTTTAAAAATACTCCACAAGTTTTAACAACAGTATTTCATACCCATGTTTGCATCAGCTAACCACTTCCACGTAGAGCATACTTAAAAACATACAAATACACTGGGCTGATAAGTATACACTTCATTCTACTTCTAGAATGTTAACATATGACTTTCGAAACGAGAACAGAAAAACCCAAACCTTTTCATAACCTGAACACACCTCTTCCATATATTAAGTGCTTCTAGGAAAAAAAAAAGCAGATTATGCAAAAAAAAATTACTATTTTGCTATTAAGATCTATATCTTTCTCAGATACAAGTATCAAAATAAAATTGCAGTTATTACTTTCTAGCCTTATTTTTATTATTGGTATAGACTTCAGTCCATTTTTAAAGAACCACCCATTGGTGCTATTGGTTCCTGATAGAAAGACACAGACTTTTTTTTTAAACTAATGTGGTTCTCTTGACTCTGTTATTCTGTTCTGCTTTTGATTGATTTTGCAAGCAGAAAGCTATTAAAATATAATATGTTAAAAATATATATGTCCTGATGTTTTACTGAATTTCTCTCCCTTGCTGGGAAAGCATACTTTGAGTTAAAATCAGGAAATTTTCTACTGAACACTGTAAGATAAATCCAAGAACCACAAAACGGTTTGGGTTGGAAAGGACCTTAAAGATCATCTAGTTCCTATCCACCAGCCATGGGCAGGAACAACCTCCAAACGGATCTAACATTCTTATAACTGAAAATTTCAGTATGAATCATTATCTTGATTTCTTAATATCCACTAAGAATCACCTTGTCTAAACAAAGCGATAAAAGGTTATTTACCAGCAGTACTTCTGAAGTCATTGTTCAAAGATTTACCGGCAATAGTAGTAACTGTCTATGCAAAATATCATATGGATCATGTAAATATTTTGAAGCATAACACGGCGGTGTTTTCTTAGCTTGTGAACTGCTACATCAAACAGCTAATTATGTTATGTTTCTAAACGTTTACTCTGTAAATGAAGCACTGAGTATTCTAGTGCTGCGCCAGCAACGCTTTTGGTATGGACATCCCACCCAACACAACTCTTGGTGATCTGAATTCCCAAACGTATTCCAAACCCACTGTCATTCCTTTCCTGCCCAACTCATCTTCCCCTTAACTGTGCTGTCACCATGGGGAAGAAAAAGGGAAAACAGGCTTTGGAGAGACACAATCCCTGTAGACAAATTTAGGTATTTTTTGCGTCCATGGCCAGGTTTGGTGATGAGAATGGTCAGTGACAGTCTGTGAAGTGCAATTGTAGAGTAAGTCTCTCTTACTCCATGTGCTGCCAGAGAACTCCTGAAGGTTTAAGTACAAGGTGAATATGGATCCAATTCAAATCAATAAAGAAACTTCATACCCCATTATTCAGAAACACTCCAGTGCATGACAAACATGCAGCAGCAACAGGAGTTCTGCACATCCTTTAGGATAATCAGTTTTATAAAAACATTAAGCACACATTCTTGCAATTACTTAATGATCTTTGCTAAAGTCAATATAACAGAATTTAAACTCAAGTAGTTACAGTATAGTTACCTTGGCAAGCTGCCTGCATCCAATTCACAAAACACACTGTGCTTAAACCATTTTTAATGTTGTGCAATACTAAGTTAGGACTCTCTAAGTACTTGAGGTCATGAGATTTTATTTTAAATGCCAAAGAAAATGAACTAGATGTCCAATAATGTAATATTCTACCTTAAAATGCTGTAAGCTTTGCTCTTCAATGCTAGCTAACTTTTAAATAATAAACAGACATAAAAATATAAAATACACAAAAAACACATGGTGACCAATGGTACTTCAAACAACATCCATTCACTATACCACAGAAAGATGCTGGATTACTTCAGAAATTCTGCAAGAAAGCTGAATTTAATCAAGTAAAGTTTTAGTTTGGGAAGTACAAAGGTCCAAATCATTAAATCTACAGAATAGATTTTTTTCCTAAACACGAACAAATGCTACCAAAGAAAACATCAATTCTGTAATCTCTCAGGGTGAAATTATACTAGTCATCTTTGTACCAGTGACATGCACACACCATATATTTAAATGCACAGAATCAAAAAACAGCTCTAAATCAAGATCCCCTATGCATATTACGTAAGAACTATTATGTCAGTTATGAGTTCACTGAAAGTTGTCAGAATTTGTTTGAGGGGGTTCTGCCCCCTCCCCTCTCCCAATCCTGTTACTTGACAATAACACACAACCTGAAAGCAGGGTGAAAAACAATTAATTGATTCCAATACCAATTAGATCTTTCTTGCCTTATTTTTCTGTTTTTGGTGTGTGGAGTGAGCATGCAGGAGTGATGTTATTATTCTGAAAGCTTTGCAGTTACCTGGGGTGTACCCACCCGACACTGAGTTCCCACCAGCTTTCTGGAATGCCCCCCAGTGACTGAAGCATTATTCACTGAAACCAGCATGAGACTTACAGAAGGGCATGTGGTGGGGGACCTCATCCATTTATATGCAGGTATTCCACCTACTTACATAAACAGGATTTGGCTGAGAGCAGCACTGAAAACTGCACGATCTTGTAAAAAGTGTTTTCTGTTATCATGAACTAAAGAACAAGAAATGCAAGTATTCCCTTCAAGAAGATTATGACCATCCTATTGCAAATCACAGGAGACACCACACTGGTACATTTTCTTCTGTGATGGACAGCTACAGAAATACAAGGTAACTTCTTGCTTTCCTAAACAAAATTTCCTCAGGATGGCTTTTAATAACAAAAATCCTTTCTGCATCCTGGTGGAACATCCCTCAAATGTTACTTGAGGCCCACAACACAGCCTCTGTAAAAGAAAAATATTCTCCTTTCCGCATATCACTCCACACTTTTAAATCAAACTTGCTAACATGAAAGTGTGTGGAAAACATATCACCAAAAGCTATTTTCTTTAGAGACAGTTCCAAATAACATTTATGGATATTAAATACTTCAGATTGCTTTAAAATAAAATCTAAAGCCAATGCCAAGATCCAGAAGGGAAACATTTTCAATTAGCTCAGTTGAAATACCTCTTTTTTACATGACCTGTAAAAGCAATTTTGAGATAAGCATATCCTGCACATACAAACATGTCAGCAGAAAGCATAATACCAGTTAAGATAAACTGAGCATTAAAAACATTTACCTTTGCAACTTTTCTGCATAAAAACAAAGAAGATAATAAATGAATACCTGAAATTTTTGCTTGATTAAATTAATTTTGTTAGAAGTCAAGCATTAATACAAAATTCCATTAGTTATCCACACAAAGTTATTATTTACACCGAGGAAGATTGTTTTGACTTCATTTAGCAAAAGCAAGCCAAGTTACATTTAACAAGCTTCTTGACCCCTTTCGCTTACATGTGTCAGAGTTAGTAATATTAGGAGAGCTTTGGATCATTCCTATTTATTTTCAAATCTTCAGAATGCCATTTCTTATCTTTTGGATAAAATTCATGTTCTACTAAGCCTAAAAAACTTGTGGTTGTTTGGAACATTATAGAGATCTAACTCTTAGAAAACTATCAGAAATTTATACATGTATACTTTGGTAACATATAAATGGTATGGATTTTATACCAGAAGCTGGTACAAGAAATAAAAATCATGCATTTTGGGGGTTTTGTTTTATAGCCCACTACCAATAAAAAGCAGTCTCAGAACATGTAGTTTGGTTTGAAACAAATACACAAAATAAAAATTACCACTTCTAACACTATGACAAGATTAAATTTAAATTTCTATGAAAATATAAGTGCCACCTACATATTATAATTCCCTGGACTCAGCAGCTAAAGCCCTCTGATGAGCATGGAAGAAGAACTGCACTTTTAAGATATCCAAGATGCCCAGGATCAGAGCCTAAAAGGCATCACCAATATGTAAGTCAACTGAATGACTGCATCAGATCTTGAAGAGGGGAGTCGCTTCAGACAACTGTTCCCTCACAATGGGAAACTAAAGCAAACTCTAAACTAAGATTACTGACCATATATACTTAAGCTAAGGAAGTTGAATGGCAAAAGCTCAAGGAAAAAAAGGGCAAAACACATTTCATTTGAGTATGAGAATCTTACAAGATGGCCCATTAGAAACACATTAGTCACCAACCATACTGAAACTTGGGAGGGAAAGAGTGTCCTCCTGGTAGGAATTGCTGGAATCACCTCATGCAGCCACCTACTATTTTGCTGTTTGATATATCTCCATCCTGTTCACAGACAAGTAAGATTTATTCCTATGTTCCTATCAGTAAGGAAAAACATAAAAGTTGAATTCAGCAAAGTGAAAGTATATCTTTGGATGTCAACCTAAGACTTTTTAGAAATTTTTTTTTTCATTCTCTTTTTGTTGAGCTGGTCATAGAACCATTTGTAAAAAGACTGTGTACTTTCTCTTTGTAAAAACTACTAAAACATACAGACTTATGTCCAAAAACATGTTGAATGGCAGCACAACCTTCTGGTGTGTCAGCCACCCCTCCCAGCTTTCTGTCATCAGCAAACTTGCTGACTGTGCACTCTATTCCCTCATTCAAGTCAATGAAGACACTGAACAGTACTGATCCCAGTACCGACCCTTGACTCCACTAGTTACAGGCCTCCAGCCAGACTCTGGCCCATTAATGACAACTCTCTGGCTTCTTCCCTTCACCCAGATCTCAACCCACCTCACTACTCCACCCTTCAGGCCTCAGTTTGCCCACCAGGATGCTGTGGGAGACAGTGTCAAATGCCTTACTGAGATCCAGAAAAACCACATCCACTGCCCTACTATCATCTATCCACCTGGTTGTATCCTCATAAAAGGCTATTAAATTAGTCAGACATGACCTCCCCTTGGTAAAACCATGCTGACTACTTCTAATAACCCTACTATCCTTGATGTGCCTGGAGACAGCACCAAGGACAAGTTGTTCCTTCACCTTTCCCGGGATGGAAGTGAGACTGACCCATCTGTAGTTACCCAGGTCCTTCCTCTTGCCCTTTTTGAAGACTGGAGTGACATTTGCATTTCTCCAGTCCTCAGGCACCTCTCCTGTTTCCCAGGATTTCTGAAAGATGATGGACAGTGGCCCGCCAGCTCCCTCAGCACCCTCGGGTGCATCCTGCCAGGACCCATGGATTTATGGATGTCCAGACCACTGAACTAGTCCCTGATCCAGTCCTCTTCAGCTGAATGAAGACTCCTTTTATCCTGACTTCCTCTGGGACTTCTGACATCTGGGGCTCCTGCAAACAGTCCCCAACAGTATAGACAGAGGCAAAGGTGGCATTCAGTAACTCCACCTTCTTACTGTCCTCAATCACCACGGCACCTACCTCATTCATCAGTGGGCCTACACTGCCTCTAACGCTAGTTTTGTCCGCTGTATGTTGCCACCCTACAATCTCAGGTAATATTCTTCTATTCTTCCCACATAGCCATTCCCTCTTTCCATGACCTGTAGACTCTCTTCTTCCACTTGAGTTTAACCAGCAGTCAGCTGTTTAACTACGCAGGTCTCCTGGCTCCCCTTCTTGATTTTTTCCCCATTGGGATGCTCTGATCTTCAGCTTGGAAGAAGCAGTCCTTGAATATGGACCAACTTTCTTGGGTACCTTTTCCTTCCAATACCACGTCCCATGGGGTTTCCCCTAGTAATTGCTTGAAAAATCAGCCCTACCAAAGTCCAAGGTTGCAGTCCTACTTGAGGGTCTCTTCCTGCCACATAAGATCCTGAACTCCAGCATCTCATGGTTGCTGCAGCCAAGTCTACCTTCAACTTTCAGTGCTTCAGCCAGACCCTCCTTGTTAGCAAGAACAAGATCCAGCAGCGCTCCTCTCCTAGTGGGCTCATCCACCATGTGCATCAGGAAGTTGTCATCGACACATTGGAGGAACCTCCTGGACTGTGTGTGGCCAGCCCAGTAGGTATTCCAGCCAATATCTGGGTAGTTAAAATCCTCCATAAAAACCAGGGCCTATGATTATGAGGCTACTCTCAGCTGCCTGTAGAAAGACTCATCAACTTCCTCTTCTTGATCAGGAGGCCTGTAATAGACACCTACAACAGTATCCCCCATGCCAGCCTGTCCTTTAATTTTCACCCACAGACTTTCAACTTATTCATTGTCTGCTCCTGGCCATAACTCAATACGTTTGAGCTGCTCTTTCACATAAGGAGCCACTTCTCCTCCTCTCCTTGTTGGCCTGTCTTTCCTCCTCTCCTTGTTGGCCTGTCTTTCCTCAAAAGGACACAGCCATCCATGGCCACATTCCAGTTGTGTGAATTGTCTAACTTTCTGTGACTGCTACTGTATCATACCCCTTTGACCGCATGCAGACTTCTAACTCCTCCTGTTTGTTCCCTGTACTGCATGCATTGGTGTACAGGCATTTCTGAGAGCAAAACACAAACTGCTTCCCATTCTCTCCAGGAGGAAACACCAACAAAAGAACTTAGCAATAGGGAAAAGCAGATCAAGAGGATTCCATGCTAGAATAGGAGATGCTTCTTCTTTAGTACATATTTGCCTTGAGAATTTTTTTTTTAAAAAGAGTAACCCATACAAAATAAAAGCAGACCAATACTGGAGAGAAAAGCTCTAGAAGAAGCAAACAGGTGCTCTGAAGCACAAAAGCAGTATTTTACTGTTTTGCAGCCTGTAACGATATAGTTAAGAGGCTTATAAATAATGACAAGAGCTTTTTCTTATCCATGAAAAAGGAGGACAGAGGAAAAAAACCCTCTATCAAACACCCCCTCTGAACTCTCAAAGAGCTGCCAAGCTAAATGAAACATTTGACTTTCATTTCCGACAGGAAACTGAAGTGATGAATAAATACGTTATGCCTTTAGCTCTCCTGCTCATTCACGCAAGCAAATTCCATTCTTCCCAAGAAGAAAAGCATATATCCTTTCGGACAAGAGCTAACAATACTTAATAGCTTGATGATATCAACAGGCTGATTCACAGACTTGTGAATTCATTTCAGTGTGTCACAGGAATGAATTTACCAGACCTATTTGCTATTCTTTGTTTACCTTCAGAGTGAATTATTTCACTTTTGATCAACAGGAAAAAACAAAACCAGGAAACCTGTTCTCTGAACTGCTGGGACTTAAAAGCTGACGTGCTTTGTGCATATGGTATGAGAAAAATGAAAAAGCTTGGGACCCTTAGATTTTTTGCAAGCCTTTCCAGAGATTAAGTAATTCCATCTGCGGTTATAGGGATGACGCCAACAACCAAAGTGACTGCAGAAGGAAGTTCAACCAAGCAAGGGAAAGATTGGAAAGTGAGAGAGGAACAAAACCAAAAAGTCATGATATTACTAACAGCAATTAAAAAAAGATGTGACGGAAGGCTTTTTCTTTTAAGGCACAATCTCTAGGCAAAATATTCTGTAAAGTAACAACAGTAATTGGAGCTACAATGTCAGCTTAAAGTAGAGCAGTGCCCTGATCCAATGTAGCAATTCTTATGTCCTGAAAAAGAACAAAAAAAGATGTATACACAGATAAAAACTAAATGGAACTTTCCTGAGAATTAAAAGTTCTGCTTAATGTGAAATGTATGAAATGTCTGTATTAAGCTACTCTCATCTTACTCTGTGATAAAACACAAACACTTGCTTATGCTATTTTAACCTTAAAGTATCAGTCAGACTTAGAAGTCCAGTGAAGGTGAGATCATGTTCATATAACCATCTTGTATAACAGATGCTAACACCATAACCATAAGAACGTTTTCAAAACTTGTGTTACTTACCTTCCTTTTCAGCAAATGATTGACTATCTGCAATGACTTTTGGTATTTCTGGATTGTAACGAGTCCCCTCTGGAAAAATCACTAAATACATCTGTAGGATTGAAAAGAAACAAGACATACAAGTTCTTACAGTGAATGTAAGCATATTCCTTTTACAGAAATTGTCTTGACAGGTCCAATATTGTATGCAGTTATCATCAACTACTGTAGGGATCCAAAGAAAGTCAGAATACTTGAGCTAAAATTTCTTAGCTCTAAGAAACTTACTGTTTGGTGTTCAAAACACTTTTGTCTGAATGTACGTGACCTAAAGTTGCCCTGGTGATTAGGAAGGGAGATAGCATGTGTCAACAGAAGAGAGCAAGTCAGGAGTAGCAGGTATCAACAATATCTGTTTCGTTAAGTGGGATAAGAGGAGATTTTGAGAAGACAGTCAAATAATTAAAGACTCCCAGCTAATACTTGACTCAAAACATAGCTTCTGCCCCTTAACACGTCACAGAAGACCTAATTTTGTTTTCTTTAATACAGATTTTGCATCTAATCTTTCTTTACATTGAAATCTACATTTAATTCTATTACTAACTGAAAATACTACTAATTAACATAACATGATATATCTTATGTGCCTTTATCCATCTCACTGTATTGGACATTAAAAATACCATGAACTTAAATTGATAGCTTAGGATACTTTGAACTTTAGAATCACATTCCTTAAAGCATGTATGTCTGCAAAGTTACATTTCCCAAACAAATCCTTTTGCTTGCCTACTCAGCAACAACTATCTATATGTAAAGGTTGCCTCAGTATCTGTAAAATTAGTATACCTAATAAAGGCAATCAAATTTGATGAACTTTCCATTTGCTTTTGAAACAGAACAGAGGTTTCCTTTTTTTTTTTTTTTCTAACTGTCTTACATAATCTCCTACAAAAAAATACTGATGTAAAACACCACCTAAGCAGTGAAATTTTCATACTGGGGGCTCATCTGCAGAAGAAAAGGCTACTGACACAAATGGTAACTAGCATTGAGTTGAATGGCAACCGACACATTCATACTAAAATCATGTCTGCTGTGCCTAGACTAATTGGCTTATTGTTGCAGAAATGAGAGTCGAAAGAGATGAGATGGTGAATTTACACAAGAGTCAAAAGAGGATTATCAGCAAGTACAGGAAAATACTGACAAGCGGGAAGGCAAAGATGCCAGGTGAAATAAAAGCTCAGAAGAGATACACAAGTTTGTGCTTCTGGCTCACAACATACTGGTGTGCCAGCTTGTGCACTTAGTGACTGCAGAACAGCTGGGGAAAAGGCTGAATGCAGAAAGGCTGAACCCACCAAGCAAACCCTTCAGAATGATATCACAGTACAGTAGCATAAGAACAAGTACAGTACAGGAATCCTTAGACCCAGATGCAGTTCACACTTCCCTCAATCCATGTATACATTTCATCTGTGAAGTACACTGTTGAGATACTTAAGTGACCAAGTAAAATTTATTAGAGTTAACTGGAAAGAGCTTAATATTCAAATCTTGATGTATTTTTTCATACATGTGCTCATAGTCAAACCACTTAATGTGGATCCTTAAAATGGTACTCAAAGATGAGGTTGCTACTCATTATTAAAGAATGAGTACTCGGCTCCAAAGAGTAATACAGTGACTGCAACAGGTTATAACTGATAGATGGAGAGGATAGGAATACCACTCTTGGTACAGAGATCAGTGTTTAAAAGTCTGTAACATCACTGGTCTTCCAGCAAATAATCAGGTACTAAAAGCTGACCATAAAAGAGGGAATACTATCTAGCAACTATGTAATAAAAAGCAGGAGTAAAATGATATTATAGACGTTCTTGTAAGGCTCCAACACAAGCAGCTGAACCACTTCATTAAACAGAATCTGAGTATCTGTGAACTGAAAGCATACCAACAATACAGAGAAGTGGCCTTTGCTTTAAAGTCAGCATATATAAACCTAGTACGCAGCTTGTTAGGATTGCTTCAACCAAGTAAAATTCATGAATGTAAGTATATTTCCTACTTATGTACAGTCCTGCACAAGACAAAGTTATTCTGCTAGTGTTATTTGGCCTAAAAAAAAAATAAATCTACTTGTTCCACTGGCCATTCTCTTCTCCCACCATGGGCAGCAAAATCTAGACACTTAAGTGCTATTTCCAGAGACTGTAAGAACCATAAAAATGTAAGATTTTAATAACTAAATAAGCTCCCCTGAACTTGGATTAAGAACTGTTGAGATGCAGGAGCATTTTAACTACCTACCAGGTACAGCTAAGGGAATACATAATTTTTCATTTAGGGCAATTAGCTACATAAGAGCCATACACTTTATCACAGTGACTACAAAATACAGTGCTTGTGTTCAAAATGATGTTGAAAATTTTGCACTACCTCAGTCCCTGATTCACTGATACACCAATTTTAAGCCAAGCAGAGAGGGCCCCTATGTTCAGTTACATGGTACTTTCACGCCTGTTTCTGTGTAATGAGTAGGTGTCAATACATTCATTATCTCTCATCAATTTTCAAGTTTTAAGGAATGGATTAAGATTAATTTAGTAGAACCCTACTGATTTTTATTGGAGCCAGAAAACCAGGAAATAGGCACAGGTTACTCACAAAGTCCCCAGTGTAACATCAGTGGACTTGCCACAATCCACAAGTGAAATGAATGGATGATAATAACTGTTTTCACCCAAACAGCATTGTCAAGGTCTCCCAGGCAAAAAGAAATAGCAATAGCACTGAGAAGGGCCATACTTCCAGAGTGGGGAGTAGGGAAGCCAAGAAGTCCTCAAAATAGAATGGAATGTCACAAAAGGAGTTGGTATGTATGGGTGAAGCAGGAGAAAGGAGCACAAAGCAACATGAGCTGCTGGAGTACATAACAAATGCATCCCAGATACCATAAACAGTGAGAAGAGGAAATAAAGAGAAAGCCTGGCTTGAAGACAGGGCTCTGGAGAGTGTTCTGGAAAGAAACACTGCCACTGTAGAAAAACATCTATCATCAAGAAGTGGTAAATAGTGTTTAAAGATACCCTGAATTTACCAGATTGGTGACAAATGGAAAAAAGAATTACTTTTTAGTTTATGGAATTCAAAATTCTACTGAACAATGTATTCGCTTAGTTTTAACAGAGTTACTGCATCCTGACAACTAGAGAGATTCACGTTGGAATCCATTTAGACCACTGCCTGGAAGATATGCCTCTTGTGAAATGGATGAGAAACATTAACACTCAGATCAATAACTGAAAAAGATTATTATATGAGAAAGCATATCTGGTATAATTGGAACAAAATACAAAAGGTGATGCAAAGAAAGCTGGCAAGGACATCCAGGATTTACAGAGAAGGGATTTGCAAGTTACTAAATATACACAAAATAATTACATTAGGCCTTATAGCAGTTGCATTAATATATCTGTCCCCTCCAGTGTTTTACATTTGCTTGGCACCAACTGCTTCACATGGTAAAGATGTATTCTGTCACTGGCTGACTAACAAAACCAAAACACATTAATAACCAGCTAAATACTGGATGTACTGGGTTAAACTGCACAACTCTGAATGCAGATTTCTTAATCTTAATGCATGCTTAAAGAAATGTTATATTTTCATTTATCAAACAGAATAGCTTGTTGTTCAGAAGAGTTAGCTTTCTTTAAAGAAACAAGGAGATTGAGTATATCAATCTGGGTATATTGTTAACATTGAGGAATGTTTTTGTGGCTTACATTAAAACAGCATTAACACAGAAGTGTCTTTCAAACTGTGTGACAGTCTGTGCTCTTACAAAACAACCTAAGATTGCAATTTGTTAACTATCAGCTAAATTTTACATGATTTTAAACAGAATCACATTGCTTCAACTGAGTTTTGCCAACAAAACACCCAATAACAAACCACTTGAGTGTACAGTTCAAGGACAGTTCAAGACGCAAAATAATTTCCAGAGACAAAAAAGAAAATGTATTAGTTCAAGATCTCCACTAAGGTGACACAGATAGGTGCAACAGCACTGCAGTCTAGCATCAGCTTTCTACATGCCCCATTACTGCACTGCATCTGGAAGACAGGTGGACCAACTGCAAACAATGGCACGGAAAAAGGGGATGTTTAAGGCAGGCAAGTGTTTGGAAATCATAAGACAAAATGAGCAAGGAGCATCATGCAGTCCACTGTCCCTGCACAAAATGTGGCACACCAGATCAATAATCCAGTTCTACTCTGAATGCAGAGGCATTCTTGCTTTTCCTGTCCATGTTTTACCTCAAATTTCCTTTTAATAAAATTAAAAAAAAAAAAATTCCACCCCCCCTCCCCACCGTGACAAGATAGCAAAATAACTAAAGGCCTTACTATGCTAAGGAAAAGACTGGTGCTGCTTTCCTATATGTCTTCAGTTTCTTAATGGGAACAGGCTCTGGACAGACTGAACATTAATCATTTAGATTCTTTTGTTTAAACTGTATGTAGAGAGAAACTGTAAATAACAACATGACCCTGAAGAGTGATTCCTGTCCATCTCCTCTCTATTTGCATATAATTCTTTCCTCAGCAGCTGAGAGGCTAGATTTTCTCTAAGACTAAATTAAAGAACTCAACCATGTTCATGCAGAATAACCAAGCAACCACAGCTGCTCACCAAACCAAGGAAGATGCCACCTACCTAGAAGCTACAGCACCCCATGCATACATTTTAATTAAAAAAAAAAAATCTAGAGTAGCAGATTAATTATTTTTGCATGGAGCTGATAAGTTCAGGGCATACTTCCTTTCCTGATTAAAGTGCCTTCATTTTAAAAGCAATAGAATAGCTTGTGAACTTCACGCTAAGTTGTAGAACTGTAAAGTTTCCTCATGAATAATGTGGTAAGGACACAGGTTATCACGTTTTTCTCCCAGTAGTAATTGCAGGTTAAAGGGCAGTTGTAGAATGTACATTTTAATTCTCAGATAAAATGGATTACAGAAAACTTAGTCTTCCTTCAAATGACAACTCAATGATCTGTGTCTTTTACCCGAGCAGACACAAACATTCTTCTGCCTAAACAGGCTTTTGACAGCTTTAGTTTTGTAAAACTGTGTGAAAAAAGAAGTGGCAGTCTCTATATGGTTGGGCTGAAATATTTTTAAAGCAGAATGCAGTTTTGCGGTTGTTGGACTCGTATTTCTTCTATTCTGCTACCCTAGATAATAACGATGAAAACAGCAGCAACTGCCTGGTAAGCACGTCCAGGGTCTGTGCCCATTTCCAACACCACTTAACACTTCCAACACCACCAGCCAAATTATACCAAAAACCCCCAAGAATACCCCCAAGCAGCCCCAAATTCATTAGGAATTAGCTTAGATAGGTTAGGTATAGGTTTTCAAGACACAGAAAACAGAAGAGGGAAATTAAAGATTATTAAAAAAAAAAAAAGCCTTCTGGATTTATTAATAACATGTATCATCCACCATGCAAAGCAGAATCCACAACAGATGTAGTATTAAAGAGTAGTTTTGTCATTAAAAGGATTTAGGAGGACAGTTGGACTAAATGATCTTGGAGGTCTTTTCCAACCTTAATGGTTCTATGATAAACTCCCCCTAAACATTCCAATTGAGATAAAATCACATACTTGCCAGTCAATTTTGAGCACTGGAGCAACACTGAACATCATTTGCAGGTTTTCAAAAAGAAGCAGAATTAGATGAGTTTAAGTACACTTTCCTAAGTCTGTATTAAATATATTCCACATTTCTATAACTTAATACAGAGTTCAAACCAAGATTCTTACCACAATCAGAACCTTATTATTACAACAAATGCCTGCATTTTAGGGGTGGAGAGGAGAAAGACAGACTTAATCAGAAGCTGCTATTTTGGCTAGCAAGAAATCTGTGGGACCTTGCAGGAAAACACCCTGCTAAGATACTTCATGCAGACTGAGGAAAGCAAACTTAACCAGCACTCTGCAGGGGGAGCAAATAGGTTTCATACATCCTGCAATTTGTCTTTTCTTACTCTATCACACTGCAAGTTTTACAGAAATTGGAGTCTTTGCCACTAACATACAGAAAATAACTTGATATAATGCAATCTCACATGCCACTCCCTGGTAACATGGGCACAATTTATCACTACTTAGTATGATCCTCTTCTCCACGTGGACATTGTTAGACTAGACACTGGAGAAAAAGAAGTCTAGTTTTAACTCACATGATAAAAAATGGAAATAAATACATTTAATTAAAAAAAACCCTCCACTCCATTTATGCTAATCTTAGTTCAAGACAAAATGAGTTTGAGCATTGTCTTGAACAGGAACACTTTAGTCACTTAAGCCTCTCAGTAAGCATAAGGCCAGTTTACTTTTTCAACACTGTTAAATGCACAAGCATAAACACACTACCTCCAAAAATAAAACAAAAAAAAAGTTAGAAGACTATTATAAAGGTTAAAATAACCTATGCATTCCTTTTGCCCAATCCTCAACTTCTAAACGCTTGGATACTCAGTATTTGGAGCGGCAACTCCTAATCACGTCCTTGTAAATAAAATGAAAGCATAACTGTTCTGTATCAAGGCTTGCTAAGTTGGTTTTTTTAACTGTAGCCAAAAAAGCAGAAAACATTTTAATGCACAGCAAGTAATGGAAGCGTAGCACAGTGATTCTAACCACTGAGCCACAAACCATACAGGGAGTCATGAGAAAAGTCACTTGGCATTTACAATCATTCTTCAAATAGAAAATTATCAAGAGCTCGGGATTTGTTGGGGTTTTTTTGTATGTTTTGTTTGTTTTTTGTTTTTTTTAAACTCCTCCAGGCACAGCAAAGTTACTCAGTTCTAAGATGTCACTGCCATTAAAAAATGATTGATCACTGGGATGGCTAATTAAGATCTGGTAAGAATAATTCTTGACTTTCAGAAGATCAAACAATGGGTATTATATAAAAATACCAGCCTCTGACAAGCAGTTGTCAAAATGTCTTTTGAAACACAGGGAACACTGACTGGTTTCTCAGGGAAGGTGCTACAGCTCAGGCTCCAAGATTTATTTCAGCTCCCCCCTGCCCTCTACAGACAGAATCACGAAGTTCATGCCATTAATAAAGGACTAGCCAAAACTTCCAGCTAATCCCTCTAACCACAGAACGTAACTGCAAAAATACAGACAGAAAACAAATCCATGATTACTATCTTGTAGTTTGTAGGTACCAGGCGCAGCTCATTTCTCCAGTAAGCTTTTGCCATTAAATAAAATAAATACATTTAAAAAAAGTGAATGTGGGTGGGGGAAGGAAGGTATAATCTTACCGGAGTATCGGCTTTCATCTGGGACCGCAACTTCTCTCTCATTTCTTTTTCATTGAATTTGGCACTTCTTTTTACATAGACTCCTCCATGCTAACAGAGAAAATAAAAAGTTCAATATTGAAGTAGTTTAATGTATAAGACAGCAGAACAAACAAGCCGACAATGACAAGTCACCTCTATAGCTCACGCTGCAAAGTGCCCTCAAGAGGTTTTCTCCTAGGATGAAAGCACTTGAAACTAATTTTACATTTGCAGGTACTGAGGTTCACAAAATCTGTTCAAATAAATATCAGATGTGAAAAAAGATAAATTAAAAAGATCATAAGACACACAAAGCGTCTTGTTTAAATGAGTTAATTAACTAGAAAGTGGCATTAGGATCAACTCCAGAGATCTATTTCTGACAGCAGTGCCAAGCAGCCTAACTCGTGTATCAAGGAAAAAAATATTAAAAGATTGCCCAACTGAAATTACATACAAGTACTTATAGTACAAAGTTTTCAATCTTACATGCTCACTTTAAATAGTGACTAATGCAAATACTGCATTACAAGTACTGTACCTATACATGTAAAATTTATGAGTATCACAAAAGTATGTACCATAGTTCATGAAAACTTCCATGCACTTTACTAGAGAACTGAACCTTTAATAAAGAAGATGATATATCAAGATAATAACTCAGTAATACATAAAGCTTTAAAAGACAAAGGATTTGCCTGAAAAGGATTTCTTCTTGAAAATCATTATGAAAAGTTAGACCATTTCCTGGAAATGCCACATAATTTGTCAGAGAAACTTCCATAAAAGAACTATGGCATAGTACACACAAAGAAAGAAGGCTGTAACAAAATAAAACCGGCCTCATCATTTAACATCTCTGCCAGCAACATGGACAGTAGGATCGAGCGCAGCCTCAACAAGTTTGCTGATGACACCAAGCTGCGTGGTGCAGTTAACACACTGGAGGGACCCTTGACACGTCTGAGAAGTGGGCTCATGTGAACCCTGTAAGGTTAAACAAGGCCAAGTGTAAGGTTCTGCACATCAGCTGGTGCAATCCCAAGCACAACTACACACTGGATGGAGCAGGGATTGATCGAGCCCTGAGGAGGACTTAGGGCCAGCAATGTGCTCTTGCAACCCAGAAAACCAGTTGTATCTTGGGCTGCATCAAAAGAAGCATGACCAGCAGGTCAAGGGAGGTAATTCTGTCCCCCTGCTCTGGTGAGACCCCACTAGGGTCTCCAGTACAAGACAGACATGGAGTGAGGCCAGAGGAGGGCCACAAAGATAATCAGAGGCTGGAACAGCACCTGGAGAAGGCTCCAGAAACCTTACAAAAGCCTTCCAATACCTGAAGGGACCTAACAGGAAAGCTGGAGAGGGACTGTTTACAAAGGCTTGTAGTGATAGGACAAGACATAGCGGCTTTAAACTAAAAGAATGTAGATTCAGAATAGAGCTTAGGAAGAAATTTTCCCCTGTGAGGGTGGTGAGGCCCTGGCACAGGCTGCCCAGAGAAGCTGTGGCTGTCCCCTCCCTGGCAGTGTTCAAGGCCAGGTTGGATGGGACTTTGGGCAGCCTGGTCTAGTGAAGGGTTTCCCTGCACATGGCAGGGCGTTGGGACTAGATCATCTTTGAGGTCCTTTCCAAACCAAACTATTTTACAGTTCCCATCTTCCATTGCTTTATCTACACCATAGCTACAACAGGAATAAACAAACATGCTCCAAAACGAACTACTGATACAATGAATTCTCGATGAGGAGGAGGGGAAAAAAAGAAGCTTCCAGGTAACAGAAGTTCATTTTCATTTTTAAGGTACAGTGTGTTCATAGGTTTTCTGTTTGACTACTTGGTAATAATCTTTTCCACCCACTCTTACTGTTGTCATTATGTCAAACAATTTTTGTCCATTCACATTGTCCACTACATACTCAACAGAGGTTGACAGTAAATGGTTTTTCTTAGTACAAGATACAGCACATTGTAGAAATAGGGGTGATGCTGTGTGTACAGGGAGCTATTATTTTATTTGCATGTTATGACAAGAATAAAGTTTGAGGGGTTTTGGAGAGGCAGGCAGAAGAGGTGGTTATGCAAACTGTTTTCAACCCTTGCTTTGCATGGTATGGAGAGATGGCCATGAAGCTGTTCAGACAGAGTTATTTGACATGATTTAAATTGTTCTCAAAAAGCTGCAGTCAAAAGGAACAGAAAGTCAATGGTGCATTAACTTTGCATTAAATATTCTGTCTTAACTTTAGTAGTTCCCTTCCAAGGTGAAGCAGGAAGCTGCAGCCCTTAGCTGCACTGCTGTGGCTGACAGCTCCAAAACCAGGAAAAGAATCCTCCAGACCACCCATCTTGGCCCTTAGCAGGCTGGAGCATCATAGCAGCACCACACCACAAGCAGTTTACCAGTCCTTAACATATAGTGGCATGAACAGAAAAATATTCCATCAGCTGGGCAGAGCTCCACATGTTATCTACAGACTGCACACATAAGACCGTTTTTAAGATATGACACCAAAGGGAAATTGAAATCTTACTCTGTACAGTGCCATCACAACTGCTTTCAGGAAGGGCAAACTCTGTTTGGTATGAAAAATAATATGTCTACTATATAAGACTTCCAAGTAATTGATAAGTTGTTATTCCATGTGAACTCAACGAGGTCATGTTTTGATAAATGAGGGAAGGCTGGAATCAAAGTCTTCCCAAATTTCTCAAATTAATAACCAGCTGCAGTAAACTGGGAAACTACTGAACCACTTTTTCCTTGTTTAATGTGTGAGCTTGGAGGGATCAAGTTACTGTTGTATAGTTTGCTTAGGGACACCACAGTATCAAAGGCAGACTTTATGTTCCCAGCTCAGACTTTTCATGCTTCTCAAGTAAATACAAGTATTCAGTCACTTAATGTAAGAACAGACAAATTATATATTGCAAGATCACCATTCACCACGTATAACCCAACTTCATAAATACATCAGCTCCCCTATGGTACAGACGTACACAGATTAGGGGGACAAGATGCCACACTGGCTAAATATTTGGTTAGAATTCATTAACGACCAAAATGGTGTGCAAACTGATGCTGGATAACATAAAACAGATGTGCTTCCTATGTTAAAAAGTCAGGCAAACTCTGTGATAGCAACATATTTATCAGCATTACACCCCACCCTCACCAGGTGGTGTAAGATGAATAAGAGCTATCTGCATTTTGGTGGAGAAAGATAGGGAAAAAAAAATTTCAGATCCACCCAAAAGTAATAAAGCCAGTTTTATGAAGAGAAATAGCTAAACCTAATAGCCAAACCTGGAACATAACTGGTTAATTTAAGTGTTTCATTTCTTTTCTTGCTATTAGATAGCTGCCTCCAAAGAAGAATGCTAGTTATGCAATTGTATATAGCTCAAATTCCCCAATTTGTATTGCATTTCCTTTTCAGTAAGAGATCAAATATACGAATGCTTTCAAAACAAATTTCTGGAAGTACTGTTTTTAAAGTTGCATTTTTTTTCTATTGTACTTTAAAAGCCCCTCTCAGTCAACAATGGATTATGTTTACTAATATACTTCCTTTGTGCCTGAATTTTGCTCTCCTGGACATCCAGACCACGTTTATTTCCAAACAGGATGTTTACCTGAGGTAGGGAATAAGAATTCCGTGAGCGTGGCGTAATTACGTGGCTCTGGAAACTTTTAGTGGAGTGTAAGTGACATCACTGACAGAACATCAACAGGAAGGGCAGGAAGTGTTTTATGTTTTTGCACTGTTTGGTGTGATAAAAACAATAAAATTACCTATTAACTTGCACTGCAGCCCTGCTACATCCCGTTTTGGTCATTTAAACACACACACATCACCACTATTAGTAAGATGCCTTTCATTGGTGTTACTGAAAATTTTATATATATATATATATGTATGCATAAACATGCCCCACAATCTTGTAGTATTTTTGTGTTTTGAGGAATTTGAAGCTGAACAAATTTAACATTTTTTTTAAACATTCTGATTAATTTCCACAGGAACTTTCTTTTAACAGGCAATATAGCGGTCAGGAAACTGAGTGCCGGATATTCCAGATAGCGATAGTAATTTTCCAAAATCTTGAAAAAATCATTTCTGGACACCTAGTGACAGCAGATGGAATATATATCCTGTCTGTATTTAATTAAAGCATACTGAAATCACCACCAATGTAATGACTACAGGCAAGGACAAACCAAAATATTTCCATGCAGCAAACTGGTCACTTTAGTTGAAGAAAAACTTAAGAGAACCAGGAGGCATTAGCGGGGACAAGCATTAGACAGAGAAGTTATTTTCGCCAGTGGATACCCTGTCTTACCTCTAATACCAATAGAAAGGTATTGTGAGCAGTTTTCTCCATAGCATACCTTTTTCTGAATATAGCAATTTTAGAAGAAGAGATGGTGACCACCCATGCTCAGGCCTAGATTTACAGTCTGTTCACTAAGGCACTCATCCATATAAGACAACAAACACTTTCAACCATCAAGCTGAAAACATGGAACCTGGACTTCCCAATATCTCAGAAGACACTCTAACCTCTTACACACTGAAAAGACAGTAGGAACTTCAACCACCTGTGCTCTAATACAAAATAGTGAGCGTTCACACCCTAGAGATGGATCTCATCTCCCTGTGCTCAATGCTCTCTAACCCCATTCCAACTACCATTAGCTTCTTGGAGGCAAAGTTTCAGAGACAACTGCCACACAAGGACTATCCTGCCTCCTTGCCACTTCTCACCCATAGCTGTATACTCAAAACTTTCCTCCTTTTGCTGGTTCTAGCAAACAGCTCATCTGACTTGACAGATCCAAGAGGTAAGAGAGGAGCACAGAGCCAAGGATGAGTGAGAGAGTAAAACTTTCTATTTGGACATACTTCTGTAGTTTTCTACACTTCATATATTCCTTTACAAACTAATATATAGTTGTAATCATCCCTCAACATCCCCCATCCTCTTGAACAAGTCAATTCAATTTAACTGTCTAATAAGTATTTTTTTCCACAAAGGCCAGGAACTGCTTTTCCTCCGCACTACGGTAAGGTCCAATTTTCCTCTTTTATACTATGGTAAAACCAAACAGTTGAAAAATAAGTTAGGACACCACAGTGGTGTCAATGTACTCCAAACCTGTGGCATGAAAAAACCCACAAAAACACATACAATTTTTTTTAACAGTCTATCTACACTTATTACTGAGTGGAGGTTTAGACTGTGAAAAGAACAAAGTTCTAAAAAAAATCTGAAATGCTTCTAAAAGACTCTACAGCTTTAATTATAGTAATAAACACTGTCCACTAAAAATATTAATTTAGAAATGTAAGCTGATTCTTTAATAGCTAGCTGTCTTTCAACTAAGATACACATCTAATTACACCGACCAAAACCAGCTATTTTCATGTTCAAACAAGCACCAGCTCAGAACTACATCTTCCCAACACCTACAATAAATGAAAGTACATCTTACACATTTGATCCACAAACAGCAAGGGAAAATTGAATGGGCTTACCTGTGAAAAATACCACCCATACAGCGGAAGCCATTTTAACCCATCTTTCAAGACATACCGGACATGCCCAAGAGCATTCTGCCTAATTGCTAGCATGTCTGCAATAATCCAGTCAACTGCAAAGACAAAAGTCCAAAAACATTTAGTTAAACTTGTTTTTAATTGCCACTCATTAAACAAAAATTGCATGTTGTATATATAAATACCAGTAAAAGTTTCTGAACTAGAAGTTCTTAGGGCAAGGCTGGAAGGAGGCACAGTAAACAGAGAAGAGATTTTAAATCTGTGAAAGTGCTAAGACCAACAAAATATACAAACCTGTACACTGATGATTTGATAAATATATTACATTTTCTTTATTTTTTGGCAAATCCCCGTAGATTATTACCTAAAAAAAGGAAAGAAACGTAGTATTACTTTATTATTTCATTGCATTAGACAAAGATGAGATCCACTGCAGTAATTAGCTATTTACTAAGAAATCTGCCAGCAAGTTAGAAACATCATTAACAGAAAGACACTCCATCACCACATCAGTACCCATCATGCATACAATTGACTTATCAACAAAGCAGTGAATATTAATTAATGAGGGCTTAAGCAAGTCATTCTGTTCCTGTGCATGAGCCCTAGAACGGGATCCATGGAAGCTAACCTACATCCACAAGATCCCTACATTAATATAATTAAAGGTAAAGAGAAACTGTAGATATGTACAAAACCACCACTTAACTTTATCTAATGACTAAGACATGCTTTGGCCAAAGGCTAGTTACTATTCAACCTAAAAATTGTAAATTTTCCTGGTTTAGATCAAGAACAAAACTTCAAGCATTTGCCACAATTTTAACCATTAAAAAGTCTTGTAGTTGAAGGGTGTCTTTAAATGGGTCTTAAGCTTCCAGCTAGCATGTTTTGTTATGTTTTGTTTTGTTTTTCCTCCATTAAAAGACACTCTTTAACCTTGTAGTTTTTCTCACTGAAAGGTAACTGCCTATTAATGAAACAACCTTTAGAGAACGTGACTATGAAGCAAAATGAAGTAGTAATACGAGTCAGTTTTAAAACTGGATTAGTTCAATTATTTTTATTTCCTCCTTGTTTCTAGATGTTAGCTTTATCAAACATGTACATGTCTCTTTGAAGATACCAAAAAAATCAAAGCACTATTTGGACGGTTTATCCAGTGATTATCATCACTTATCATAGTCCAGACCATCTGGGAATCGTACCAGGAAGAACTAACTAATATTCAGATACTGATTGACAGCGTTTAGTATGCCAAGTCTCATTTTGATCCTCACAAGAGTTTTCTACAAGAATCTCTGGAAAATGTGCCCACCTCTCAGTCAACCCGTGACACCGGATTGGTAACACTTTGTACTGTAATGCTAGGCAAACCCCCCCCATAAAGCTGAAGGTTTTGCATTCATACTGTTCTCTCTTCTATGAGAATGCAGCAGCACTGTTGATCAGATTTTGCTTTCAAAGCAAGAGACCAAAAATTGCCAAACTAAGATATTTAGTAAATATGTGACCAAGAGATCATCCATCATGCAGTAAAGAGAACATTAGGTTTTTGACTTAATTAAAAACAATATATATAAAAAGGCATGCACAATAAATTTTAACTGAACATGATTTGTAATAGTAGGCAAGAAATTCAAACAAGATTTTGAACATCTGTAGGAGTAATTCTCTAATATTCCAGGAGAATTTATAACCTTACTGCTGACACTGGGTACCACACACGATTTAGTGCAAGGTAGCAGTCTAGGGGTCTGAGCTTACAGTTCACATACAAGAATTCCACTGAAATAAATTATCATCTTTCTACTTGTACTTAGTGTTAAAGTTTCATTTTTCAAGCTTATGCTTTACCAGCAGTATTACACACTGGGTCCATAAATACTGCTTTTAATTTTAAATTAAGACTCAATTATGCATTTTCTGGCAAAGACTGCTTTAAATGAAGGGAAAAGGCTCAACATCACAAATCATGAAACTAGAAGGTTCTAAATGCTATCTGTGCTTTTCTGAAAGTGTAAGAAAAACATGAACTAGAAGAAAACATAATCTGCCCCTGACATTGTAAGAGTTGCCACACACACAAAAAACAGGGTTTGGAGCAATTTGTAACCTCAACTTGTAAGAACGTCCACTTTAATGTACAAAGATAAAATCCAGGGTAACCAGGCCCACAATTCAAAGCATTCACTTGTGACTGTTGCGTGAGGATCATTCTCTTAAAAAGGCACGTACGGTTGTGTCTGCCAAATATAACAGTTAATCTGTATTACTTACTAAAATAAAAAGATTGGATCTAGTTCACTTTTCAATCCCAGAGAAACACCTGCTCACTGTTACTGTAAGCAATATCTATGTACAACATCAAGTTTTACTGTAAGTTACATGTGCTTACATCTAATGGCTTTTTTTGTTTTTACTTATGATAAATCACAGCCATACTGTTGTACAGAACTAAAAGTTAAAAAGCCACAAAAATATTTATAGTTTATATAATTATATAAACTTCATAATTAGTTCTCATTCAACGCAAAAAATGGGATATTTTATTTCAAAGTAAATGAGGGAGTCAGAAAATCTGGAAACTATTTTGTTTACTCAGGTGGCTCAGCCTAAGAGGATGCAGCAGCTTCAAGTGCAGCACCAGCCACCCTAGCACTGCCCATTTCAGTCACCTCGAGAAAAGACACACACCATTCATGAAAGGCCATCAAACAGCTATCCACATACCAGTCCGAATTGAAAGCTAAAAAATTACAACTATTATTGCAGCCAGGTAAGATAACTTCTGACCTGCACTCTCTACAGGCTTCACATTTCCCGCCACACAGCTCTCCTCCTGAGAAAGAAGCTTTTTTTGCTTTATTGTTGTGTTTCTGGAAAGTTTTGTAGATCTTACACAACAGAGGGCTAACAGGCAAGACTGCACAAACATTGCCCTTTTCTCTTTGAGATGAAAGTCTGAAAAATTTATCTGCTTGTGGATAAGGAGGGGCAAGACTCAGTGCAAGACTTCAATTTGTGGCAATCTGATGCTTTTAGATGATCCACAGCACCTAATGCACATTCTAGCTGCAGAAGGAAATGACACAGTACCGTTCTTCACAGTCTCCAGGAATATTCTGACTCCCTGCTGCCACTTGTAGCTTGCTTTGCAGAACGTAAAGGTACAACACCGAAGGTGAGTACCGGCAAGTGGTGTGGGACATACCATGGAAGCAATTTTCAGTTGCAGAAGCTAACAGACCTGGTGTATCAGATATTTTACTCACAGCTCTCCAAATGCCACAGCATACACACATTGTACCTATGTATCAGCTTGAAAGACTGAGATGAAAAAATGTCCCATCTGCCACAATGAAGTGAGGAACCTATTCAGATGAAAAGGTGCTGCTTTGTTTAAAACAAGTGACACAACAAAAAAACCCCTAACTTAACCGCAAAAGCACCAAACCATAAAGTCAAGCAAAGAAAACAAGTTAAAAGGAAAACAACATGGCAAGCCAAAGTAAGTAGATTTGAGGGAAAATATTTAAAATGCAGATTTACAGTCTAAAATTGCAAACATTTACAGACCAGTAAAAACTGTGCTTTTAGCCACATTTTTGTTAAGGGGTGACATGGTTACTGTTAATATGGGTCACAGATTCACAGAATGTCAGGACTTGGAAGAGACCTTGAAAGATCATCTGGTCCAAACCCCCTGCCCGAGCAGGATCATGTAGATTAAACCACACACGTCTGGAACGTGTACAGATTGGTCTTGAATGTCTCCAGAGAAGGAGACTCCACAACCTCTCTGGGCAGCCTGTTCCAGTGGTCCATCACCTTCACTGTGAAAAAAGTTTTTCTTTAAGTCTTTTACATCTGTTCACACAGCAGAGCTTTCAAAGTCCAGTCAGGAAGATCTCAAAGGAAATGGGATGCTAACAGATCACCTCCTGTGCCATAAGCCAAGCTGCTCACACACCTCAGAGTGGCATGGCCAAAGCCAGTTCTGATTTACTGGCAGGAGGTCACAAGAAGTTTTCCAGATGGGAGAATTTAACCCACTCAGTGATAGGCTGATCTAAGTGTGCAAGTGGGAACTCCCAGGTCATTTCGTGTCACCAGTTTCAACTTCCCTAGCAGCCTCTGCTTCTTCCAGTGCAACATATTCAACTACAGTTGTACTAACATGGTAGGTCACATGGAAATGTAAAACAGTCCTGCATGGCAGCCACACCTGAGTAACTCATAATTTGCATAGGTTTTCACTGCAATAAGGTGGACACTCACAAATTGAGTTTTATTTCTTGCTTGTGTACATACCAAAGGAAATGAAGTAAATCATTTCATTACATCCTAGCTATATCAGCTCAGTAAATAGGGCCCTAAGAAAAATAACTTAAGTAATCACACCATCAGATGACCTGCAGGTCAACCAGTGACCACATCAAGCTCCTAGCAAAGAGATTACCTAAATACAATAACTGGATGTGGCTGATAATGGGAGCAGTTCAGGAGCTGACCTGCATGCAGATCTGGCACTTCTGCTTCAGTGGTAGCGAGACAATGCAGATGGTTCTTGGTGGTAAAAACTGGAGTCATCTCATCGGATGTCCTATCACATGCCTACCAGCACACTCACTTTTGGTTCTTCAGACTTCTTTTCAAAGAAACTAGGTGCAAATTCCAGAATAATGTTCCCTTTTTTCCCTGTTACTTGAACACAACTGATGTGCACCAGGGTGCTTTGGGGAGCACGTAAGAGCATTCTGATCAGGAAAAATGTCAGCTTCAAGCATAGGCAACAGCAGAGAAGGATAAATACAGTAGGATAACATCAGGAAAATGTTCCTTTCCTCTCTGTGACAAAGAGGTGAGAAATAGAATGTTCAAGACATCAACACTCGCAACCAACCATGCAAGATTCATACACTCAGCTGTGCTATCTTCACAAGCAGCACTTCATTTTGCTACTTCTTCCTGACTACTTTTATAACCAGGGTTGCATGCTCTTTGGGACAAAAGCATCTTTGTTTGCTGGGCACTAGTACAACACAAGCACTTATTAAAATAAACAGCATCCTAGGATGTATTTCTCATCTGCTTGTTAAAAAGTCAATACAATTTTGTGGTGAAAGGGTGGAGCTTTCAACAAATCACCAAAAGCAACTACCACATTGGATTTAAGTCAATGCGTAACCTATGCAAGCTGACTTCTGCAGAGCTGCTGCAGGCACCTTCGGGGAAGTTGTTAAAATTCTCTGTTAGTCTAACAACCTGCCTGGTGACACAGCCTGTCCTTTGATCTATTAGAAAAAGCACCTCAGATCACAGAATCTATTTACACTGTTTGATAAGAAGCAAGCTGCAGACAGAATACAAATGGGAAGATTGTACTTAACGCTGACAAATTTCTTAGGTTTTCAGATGTCCTACTGTAAGGATGTATTTACTTCACAGGAGACAGAGAAGCACTTTTAATCACATTTAACAAATATTGGTTTCACTTGCCTACAGCATAAGGAATATGAATAGGACAGGAGGAGAAAGGACTTCAATGCTTTAGTTTTTAGTTGCTTTTTCTCTGTATCTAAAAAAAAAGAGTTTACCTTTCTAAAAATACCTTTGGGTCACATACAGGTTTTTGGTAATGGCAATGTTATTGTTACACCTCATTACCTCTTTAGTCAAAGAGACTATCTGTTCAATACATAGTCTGAAGTCTGCTGCTCAGACTCAGCATCAAACCATAAAATCACCATGCAATCCATTTTATTGAAGCAGAGAGTTCACTCAAATATTCTGCAGCTATTTATTTTACTGGGATTCACTGAAGAAAACCACTGCCAAGAAACAGAGCTCTGGGGGATACTGAGAAGATTCATAAATGTAATTCAGTTGTTTTTTGTTTTTTTTTTTTTTAATAAATCATTAATTTGACTGAACCAGAAAGAGAACATCAATACAGTTACTGTCATTTCTTTCTTGTAAGACTGTATTAGTAACTTGCACGGATTATGCAGGATCAAATCATACCATCTGATGTCTGTACATTTTTACTTTCCTACGAGCTTTTTGTTTTATGGTCTAAATTCACAAACTGTTACAAACATGAGTGATTACGCTTCATTCAATAGCACTAGCTACACATCTAGAAGCAGCCTGGTCTTGATGCTGACTATAAAGGCTTTACACTTGCTCAGCTGAAATTAAAGGAAAGTTCCTTCTGGAAGAATCATAATCAAAACGGTTACCTTGTGAGCTAATAAAAAAGGTATTAATACATTTGGTTTAAATGTTGTAATACTGTATCAGTGGGAAATATCTGTAATAACTGCAATATATAATCTGAGCAAAAGGCTAACTTCAGAGAAAATAAGTTTCCAGAAAACCTAATGTGTCAGGGAAATTTCAGTTAGCTTACAATTTTAATCAACAGTCCCAGACTAGATTCAACAAAACCAATTCATACATGTGGAGAGAACGGAATAACGGATCCTGTAAACTGAGTCTGTATCAGAGAGAGGTACCATAACTTACGTTCTTTCACATTTTATTTCATTAAATGGAAAAAACCCCAGCAAGAATAAAAGACATACCTAAAATTTTTGAGGTCCCCAGTCCTGACAGCATATGTTAAATATCATCTGACAGTGCTTTGCAAATTCAGGAGCTGTGCTTCTGGATTCTAATCAGGACTATAAATGGGTTGGGAACTCTGTTTTAACCATAGACATTCATTCCTCCCTGGACTTCGTAGCTACCTGAGGAACCTTAACAAAAGGCATCTGTATAACTTTACCGTTTCAGCCTTGGTGACAGAAAAAAAACAGGACTTATGAATATAATTTTAAGAGGTTGGCATCTAATTTCTCAATAAAACCCATTTTCAGTGCCTAAATAATATACTGGATCTTTCTGCAAATTATTTCTTATTACAGGACCATGGACCATGGAAGAGCTCCCAATAAAATCAGTGACCAAATTAAGAAAAGTCAAAGTTAGACCATCTAAACAACTTCTAGCATAAAAAAATGTAATTATTACTGATTTTTTTTAAAAAAGTACTGCACATATTTTAAATACATATAGCACATGTAAAAGAGCTTTCACTCTCACTCAACTTGAAAAAGTTGAGACTCCAACAGTAGTGGTTTTCTGAACATCCAGCATCATCTTATTACGCAAAACCTGCAGATGCCTTCCAGCACAAGAGTGGAAGGAAGTATTACACCTATTTTATTAGAAGAGAAATAGTCTCCCTTATAAGCTTTTGGCAACACTGAAGATTTCATCCCACAGATTTTTATACTTCCTTAAAAAAAGGAAAAATGTGATCCACATTTAATATAGCTACTGTATATATAATTATTCTTCTGTAGTGGAAAATACATAATGTCCATGCTCTGTCTCATCCATCTTCCCCAAATGAGCAGTTATGGTGCCTTGGTACATTAAGCATATTCTGGAAATGTTATCCTTTGTGTGTCAATCTCACACCAGCCACAAGCAGGAAATCTTGTGACAGTTTGCAGAGTTCCTCTAGCTAGAGGCTCTTTATAGTAGCATCTTTGCTTCTAAATGCCAAGAGCTCCAACGAGGAGTCCATTCTATCTTTATTTGTAATATTTGTACAAGCACTTGTATCAAGAACAGAGGGAGCTGGTGTGAAGTTACCAATGAGTCCACATGTATGAGAAAGGGGATGATTAAGAAACCTCTACATCCTCAACTTGTGACTGTGGAGTAAAATCTCCAAAAGCTCCTCCATGTGTTTTCAGTAAACATTTACAATTTAAGCGCTTTCAAGGCAAGGCAAAGGAATTGTTACACGGTAAAAGAGAACATACAGGGAGGTAACACAGTCAACTTGAATCAGCCTTAAAAAACGGCCACTGTTAAAATCATTCCAGTTATCTGCACACCACCAAGGCACCTGAATGAGCTGCTTCACCTGCAGCCTGCTGGGGACTATGCATTATGCTGGCTTATACAAAAAGAAACGTGTGTGTCCTCAGATTCCCAAGTGGTATTAGAAAATAGAACGGGGATGGGATAACTCTACAAGTTAATCTGTGAGTTCTAGAGGAAACAATGTTGCAACTACCACAATATAGTTCAAAGACATTCAAAGTATTTCCCCCCACCCCCCTACATTTAGTTCTGTGCTCACAGATTTGGCCAAACCATGTGTAGCTAATCTTGTTCTTACAAATCAAACTAGCATAAACTCTATGATTTCAGTCCCACACTGAGGAGCTAGTTATAACAGAGAAGGTGACAAGTAATATCAGACAAATGAAATGAACAAAAGAAAAATAATGTCCCTAGTTGTTTTTGGTTTTTTTTTTAATCCAAAATATCTTCACATTGACAGAACAAAGATTAGAGAATATTTTCCCCATAAGAAGATACACTTCCTCATAATTGCAATGTCAAAATCCCTGACATCTGAGCCTACTTTATCTAACAAAACTAACGGCAAGGAAAGATACCCCGTAAGCCTGAGGTAAATAGTTTGAAATTAAGTCAAATGTTTCACTATGAATAGAATCTTCTCTTAGCAAGAGCAGTGTCTGATGGCAGAGTACGAGGAGGAAAAACAAACACTTCTCAATTAACAATCATCCTTACATAAAGTATCTGGACATATTATGTAAGCTGAAGGAAAGGGCATGGAAGAGCACTGTAAAAGCTCCATGGCACAGTATCTACCCAACACAGTTCAATACAGAAAGAGGAAAGTGTATAAAAAAAACCCCCATGCAGGTCTAAAAAAATATAAACTAGAATTTTTAAAAAACCATGATCAATACCATTTGTATTTTCAAATGTAACAGATGCAAAATCAGGAAAAATTATCTTAAGAACTGAATATGCAAAAATCTTAAGATATTAAAATTAAAATGTATTTATAGAGAAAACTTTAAAATCAAACCATGAGTCTGTAAAACTTACTGAACTGTCCAAATCTTTGGAATCAGTATTTTTAAGTGTATTCAAACCTGCCCTTTGACTCTTCAGCTTTACTTAACAAATACTTGACTTTTTAGGGGTTTTGCATATATTTTCAGCTAACTAAAATGTAAACATATAAATTAATTGTATATTGCAGACTGTATTAAATAAAACTCTTACTAAATTCAGATTCAGTTGTGACTTGCCCATTAGAAAACTCATACTAGGGAAATCTCCCCACATAGCATTTAATTTCTGGAGTCCGACGGCATTTTGGCTCAGGTAGCTGATACCTGATTTCTAAAAATGGTATTAGATCTCAGTTTTTATTTATTTATGACATAATGAACAGGAGGTGGAGAACAATCAGCACCAGAAGTAGAATCTCTCTATACTAAATTCTTTCCATATCATTCCCAGAGCCAGATCCACAACATACCAGAGCTCTAGTCGATATCCCAACAAACTAGAGTCAAAGGCTTCATTTTCACCTTCAGAACAGCCAAAGGTAGACAGAACAAAAATTAAGATATATGCAAATATACATTTTACAATATCTAAAAAGGAGCGCAAAGCTTACATACCTAATGTATCTATTTTTGCTGCCTCACACCACACTTGAACGTAAGAATCTAAAATTAGGCAGCCATATCAATATGAAAGCTGCATCCCTCAGGCTTAGCAGGTATCACTTAATTTCTGTTACAGTAATACACAGGACTTTGTTGTAAACTATAAGAGACACATATGCCTGGAGACAGTTGTGCATTGAAATTTCTAATGACAGGAGCCAGGGTAGTCTTCATGCCAGACTGTCTTCATGGAGCCAGTATCACAGCAGAAAACGTCAATGAACTTCTTTTGAAAGTTCACCACACAAGTGATTCACTTTGCTACACTCTCTGGTTTCTTTCTGATCTTCACACCACACCAATCCCCAATTTCCTATTGCTTCCCCATTGTGAAGAGGAGAGAACCAGGTTCCTCAGAGATGACAACCCACCTCACCAACAGCGACCAGAAGTACCTCCCTGACATGAGTATGCTGCGATTTGGCCATTAGACTCAGGCCACATCCACTTAACTCCCACTTCGGGCCCTCCCGAATTACCTGTTGGATGGCTCGACACTTCAAAAGGGAAAGCAAGGAGTGAAGATAACCTCAGCTAGGAACACTGATGTCCTGGGACTAGAGATGGGAACAGACCTCCTATCCAATGCAAACTGGACAATAGCTGCAGGAATAAGCATCCATTCCAAGCTCTGCCACCGAGCTCTCCTCGCAGATTACCCTACAAAACTAAGACATACAACAGAGCCCAGGTTCTACTCCAGTGGAAAGGGATATTGTGAGTTCAGCAGCTCAGTGTCTCCACCAAGTTTAATTCCAAGTAGTTTTCAACCTTCTTGAGACACAGCAAGTCCACACTTCAATGCCAGTCCAGAAAACACAGTTTCACAAGTATCTCTTGTATTCTCTAAAATAATTGTTAGAAACACTACAGCTCTGCTAAACAACACTGAGGCAGCCTCCCTTCCAGAGTCCCATAAAGACAATGAAACCCAGGATTTCATAATGCCTTTAATGAAAGTACCACTTCCCAAAACTCCTATTCAGCAAGAAGTGGGGGCAGGGAAGAGAGCTGACACAAGCACTGAACAAGATCTATGCACATTAATTCAGTCATGGATTTTATTCAATTGTCAAAACCTTTCAGATGGAAAATGATCCTTTAGGAAGCAGTCCGAGTGATGATTTCTTTATTTCTTCACCGCCATTCAATACAAAATATCCAACACAATTGCAACCAAAAAAAAAAAAAAATTTGAAGAACATTTAGTCCTCATCTGATCCAAAACGTGCACAAACACAATAGGCATTAATTTCATGGCCCTGACAGCAACTGGGATAAGATGCTAGGGGTCAGACAGATGACAGCATTCATCATATTGAATTACTCATCCTTTCAGCCCTTCAAATCCTAATCACAGCACATTTGCAGCCATTCTGGTTTTCATGTCTGGAGCAACCAGACTCCCCTACCAAGGTAAAGACAAAAGCAGTTAACCACAGCTCACAGGCTACTTGGTGATTTAGAAACTTGGGCCCAAACCAACTATTCGCTAAAGCAAATCCAAGTCCTCCAAAGCACTCAGATTGCACCTGTTCCTGTCACTGAATGCTTTGGCTCATCACTGATAAAATTAACATCCTTGCTCTCAAAGACTTTCCACTCATTTTACATAGAGTTCAAGCATCTCATATATATTCCTCCTAAAAAACAAAGTCCTGTAGAGCTTCTACAGCTCACAGCAGGACAGGTGGGATGCAACACAAGGCAAGTGGCATAGAGAGAATGGCCAACAGACTGCATTTACAGATTTTTCACTTCAGTAAGTTTATAGTCCTGGAGATTACTGAAGAGCACTGTCACAATGCCATGCACATGTTAATGTATATCTTTATAGTGTCTTAATAAAATTAATGGATATCTCAAACTGCAGTTGCAGACAAAACTGCACAGATTTCACTTTACAGTTGTACTGACTTTGGTCAGTTTACTTCACTTGCAGGACTGGTATGGTCTGGGTTTCTTTTTCTACTCTACACATTGTTTCTCCAATTTTCTACAGCCAACTCTTGCATGATAGCCAGCAAAAGGGCTACTTTTGGAAATTCATTAACAGAACATTAACATTATTGGAAAACCTAAACTATTTACATCTTTGCTCAAGTTCTCTTCAGCTTTGTCAAATACTGTTTTTTCAGGGGCAGGGCGGGGGGNACTTGTACAGTAATTTTACGAGCCACTCTGTAGAACATAAATTCTCAGTAAAGGTTAGACAGCAATTATACCCCTGGAATTATTTTAAATCTCAAGTAAAATACTTAAGAGAAAAGGGAGCTATTAGTCTTTCCAGATTTTCTGTCATACAGAACAGGTTATCAGCTTATGTAGTTATATTTCTGAGAACTTGCTACAAAGATAAAATGCCTTCCCAGCACAAACTAGAATTTTTATTTTAAACCAATCTAAAAACATCCAAGATGCGGAGAACAAAAAAAAAAGAAAAATACATTTGAGCATAGTCATGAAGTGGGGTAGAGGACAGATTTAGGTATCTGATGGACTAATAACAGATGATACATAGGAACATCACTTCTCAACAGGTAACTAATAATTTTAAAAAAATAAAGATACACCAGTACTTCTTATTCAGTGAAAAAATCATCTACACTTATGAACCAAACCAGCTTTACTCTAGCTGTGTGACCCACTCACATTACTGGGAATTTCAGCAAAATTATTAAGATCAGACATTTCACATATTCACAACTGCCTTAGAGTATTATCATATTGAAAAACGCCCACAAATACTCTAAAGGTAATAAACTAAAGAATGCTAAACAGTACACAACATGGCAGAGTTTTTATATAGGGTAAAATGGCAGCACTGCTAAGAAAAGTCACTTAAGGCCTTCAGTAAGTCACTTAAGCTTCAGTGAGAATACACTAGTTCCAATATTCTGATGGATAGGGTTGCTGGCCTCCTATTTATCGAGTTACAAAAAGATATCCCAACACACTTCAATCGATTGAATAAATTAATAGCCCCTGGAAGAGATGCTGAATTCCTCCCTCCCATAGCCATTACAATGCCTTAAGTCTAGTAAAGCCCGACATCTGCCTTTATGTATCTGTACATTACTATTCTGGCATTGTTTTTTGGGATTCGGTGATTAAGCTTAATGACACCACACATCCAATTACATGCTTTAAAACAGCCAAGTCACAGTAGTTCTTGGGTTTCCACCCCAATCTCAAACATCCAGGTGCATGCTTAACTTTCCACTGTGAGTTTCAAGTTAAATGTGTTCCATGCTTGCATGAGTAGGTCTGAGAGAACACCTTGTTCCTCCTTAAACAAATAGGGGATATCTTCCAGTTAAATGATACATTAATTTTAATGGTTCTTTTATCTCTCTACACATGTACTGTATTTTCCAAGTTTGCATTTACCTTCCAGTCTCTGTTACCATTTTACATAGCCTATGACATAGGTCATGATGGTTTTATTTGTTTCTGTTATCCTTTATTTCACATTTAGAATCATAGAATGATTAGTCGGAAGAGACTCCCAGAGGTCATCTAGTCCAACCCCCCTGCAAGAAGCAGGGACACCCCCAACTACATCAGGTTGCTCAGGGCCTCATCCAACCTGGCCATGAACGTCTCCAGGGATGGGGCATCCACCACCTCCCTGGGCAACCTGTTCCAGTGCTCCACACTCTTACAGTTAAGATATATATTTGCATATATCCCCTTAATATCATCTGTTGCTAACTGTGACACAGCATCTCTATTTTAATGTTGTCCTAAGAAATCACCTGTACTGTCTCCCACCATTTTTTCCCCTTTTTGTGTAGAAGAAGTTTTACCAATGCGATAAAAGACAACAGGGGTCAACTGATAATGCCTGCCTTTTTGTTTCTTTCAGTCAGCATTTTCCTCTCTGTATCTTCATGTCACAGGCCTTTTTTTTTTAATAAAAGTTCTTATCAAAAGTTCAAAGTGGTTGCTACTACCACAATACTTATTGGAAATTTGATTTTTTCTATTACAATTTATATCTTTATTTTTGGCTCTCATTCTTACAATAGGTTGAATTAAACTACCATACAGCTATTTTCAGCAGCTAATGATTAGGGTGTGTTACTACACAATATTGGCATTAATGATGCTACATAAAAAAGGCAGGGAAAACAGCAAGTACTTGAACTGTTAACTACCACTCCTTCTTCCTCTTTTTTTTTTTCTTAAGAAAACAAAAAAAGAAAAACCTTACAGATACACAAATCACAATGTTAACTCACTTGGAGAACAGTGAAGTTACAAGACTTATAAATTGAATCAAAAAGTCATTATCACTAAAAGATGATCTCGCTTCTTTTCCATTCTATTTAACCTGATGTCAAACTCTGCAAATTTTATCTTCAACTGGCTTTAGGGGTTTCCATGAGAGCTGGTATGGACTGAGGCCTCCAACTGCAACTAAGGAGTGGAAATTAGGGGCGGCCTAGCCTAATTTAGAAATAAATGATTCCCAAGAGGTCAGATGAGTACTTTAGTTGTTAGCTATGAAGAAGGGCTAATTTGTACCAGCTCTGCCACCTGACAATCAACATGGAAGCACTTCTTATTCTTTGCTTTCAGGCACCTACAGAAGACGCTAACTTCAAATACACTTCCCACGCATTCAGACAACTTTCAAAGTCAGATTTAGGAACAGTAAGCACCTATCATTAACATAATTAATATTTTCATGTAGAAGTCTTATTTACTTTTCAAATTACAAATATGTAACCTTTCAAACATTTATGACTCTGAGGTAAATGAAGGATTATTATTTCAATGCAAATACCTCTCAAAGTCTCACATACTTCAATTCCACCTTATTAACCTGAAATCTTGGACTCCAGTTTCTGAGGTACTGAGTAACCACAGCCCACGGATGATCCAAAATTTAAGGGCCAAAGACTGACAGAGGGTAAGGTGCAGGAAAACCAAAAAGGTGTAATAATTCAGAGGTTAAGTAATCTATTTACGAGGAACTTGTATGTGCACCAAGTACAACTATAGCTGATTATAGTTCTCTTGTCTGCTATTTAATGCTACAGACGTGCAAGACAGGGCTCAAGTGTGCATAGGAGGCTGCCATGCAAGCGCTGACAGCGCACGACCGGTGTCGCATCCCTTCTGTTTTCCCGACCTGCAAAACGAACACAACACCAATACTCCGTGAAAAGCATCACCAGGACGGCAACAGCGGCCGCGGAACATGACTGTCCTCTGCGGACCACAGGCCGCCGCCGGTACCGGCTTACAGCTCGCACCTGCTGACGCCGGCGGCCGCTTCCTCCCCGCGGACCTCCTATGGCGGCGGGCGGGCCCGCTCAGGCGAGCTGCGTACCGCCTGCCAGAGCGGCCAGAGGACAGGCAAAGGGGAACAGGCGCCGGCCGGGCGGAGAACCGCGGCGGACATCACCGACCGCCGCTCCCCAACGGCTACCGGTTCGCGGGGGCCGCCAGGTCGGGGACCCCCTGCCCCGCCCGGCTCACCTGCACGCCCGTGTAGTTCTCGAAGAAGAAGAGCACCATGCTCTGGTAGATGGTGTAGAGGCGGTCGTCCACCTCGCGGTAGAAGCGGGCGGGCAACACGGCGGACAGCAGGCGCCAGGCGCCCCAGGCTAGCACGTAGGTGGGCGCCGTACCCATCATGACGGCGGCGGGTAGGACGTAGCGCATGGAGTAGGTGTGCAGCACCAGCGACAGCAGCATCTTCCCACTGCACCCCCCGGCCTCACCGGGACACCCACATGGGCAGCGCGCTCACACACAGCCCGGCAGCACCGCCGCCCCCATCGCCCGCCGTGCCGGGCAGACCCGCCGGGCGGGCGAGGAAACAGCAGCGGCGGCGGCGCCGCCCGGAGAAGGGAGGGGGACGCGGGAGCTGGCACCAGCTCTGGCTCACAGCTACCCCCGCGCTACCTCCGCCACCATATTGCCCGGTCGGAGGAGGAGCCGCGCCGGCAGGAAGGCGGCCCCTCGGCGGCTGCGGGGGAACTTCCGGGACGGGCGGGCAGTACCGTGGCTCCGCCTCGGCCGGGGGGGCGGGCCGCGCCGCCGCTGCCCCGGCAAGCCTTGTCCTCAGCCGGGNGGAGAGATGGCTACGCAGCTCTGTGGGACGGGGGTGCTGGGCAGGTCCCTCATATTGCGGTGGACAGCACCATGCGAAATGATGAGGCACCCTAATGAGCTGTAATTGGCATTGATTTTAACTTGCCACACCACAGAATAAAATGTCCCCCCACACGCTGTCTCCCATGAATCCAAAGCGGAGCACTAAGAAAACTCGGTTCGCTCCTGCCAGCTACAGCCGCGGGGACAGCCCGGGGGTTGTACGCGTTTGGCGCTCCCCCGTGCGCGTTGGGGCTGCCGCAGGGTCTCACAAAGGCGGGCAGCCGCCTGTCTCGTACCCTCTCCCCTCCGAGCCCCAGCAGCCTGCTGACACCAGCAGCCAAAGGTGCCCGCCTGTACAAAATAACAGCGTAGTAACTTTCACAGAGTGAGCTTCTTACGAAGCTCTAGCCTGTAGTGAAGAATTTATTCCTTGCTTTTAAAAAGTTTTATCCCCAAGATCCCATCGTTTTAAAAGATATGGATGCTCAGTGCCTTCTGCTAAGATGTGTTTCCCTTGCCAGGCGTTAACTGGGACAAGCTTTGTCCTTCGCTGTTGTTTACCTCGCGCTAGCTGGTTTTTTAATGCGTGTTGAAATTCGTCTTCTCAGGAGTTTTGCAGTTAGGACTGGTGGGGATGATACCAGACTGAAGCACTGTGGCAATGTTCTTTTCAAACCACTTTGTGGGTCCTGAGCTCTGCAGTGAGAACTCATTTCTGTGTCCCTAACGAGACTAAATGGCCTTTATTTCTTTCCCTCCCTCCGGAGAAGGGGGCAAGAGGGATCATGGCAGCTTTTCTGCCGGGACTCCCTGTGCTGCTCAGTGACATTTGTGTCCTCACTGGGTAATTGCATGTGCTGCCTTTGGCACAGGGCTACCAGAATAGAAGCCCTTTCCCCATCATGGCCTCTTTTGACAGAATTTTTCTTCTCTAAAGCAAGCAAACCTAGGTTGGACAGAACATTGAGGGGGAAGCTTCAGTTTTGTGATGTTTATAACATGGCCACATGGAAGAGGAAGTAATTCACCATGATACAGGGAGGACAACAAAGAAACGATAAACCTGATGCCAGCAAAGCAGAGCCAGGTATTCAGAAACAAATGCTCCAGTGGGGCTGGAATGGCAAGACAGGTTGGAGAGTGGATCCAGAAATGCTGCTTTGCAAATGTGACTGCAGAGAGAGACTTGAATTCAGAGCAGCTATGGCTGTTTTGTTAATGAGACTGTGATCAGAAGTGGAAAATGTAGATTAGTGGTCTGTAAAATATGCAATGAACTGTGATTGAATCTTGCAGTCCTTTCCAAACTCAGATGAGACCTGTAGCAGCTCCCCTCCATTCCTGACTGAATTTGTAGGGCTGCTTCTTGTGCCTCTGTCTGTTGGGACTCCTTGGGTGCACCTCACACAGAACATAAAACTGTACAGCATCTAGCTGGTCGACCTCAGAAACATATCTGCATGCCTGTGCTCTGCTCTTTTTGTTCCTAACCCTCATGTCCTTCACCAAAACTATGAAGAACGACAGTGGGACAGCTTCTGATCTAAGCTAATTCCATGGCTCCGTAACAGGATTTTCCATTATATGTCCCTGGGTGGCACTCGTCATGATTGTATTCAGCATGGTATGATTTACAGAGTCTTCTGCATCATGCTCTGGCATTGAAAGGGAAACTTAAATTCAGCTGTACATTAATTGAGGCAGGTTTCAGTTCTTCTTTGACTCCTATGAAATTTCTTCTAGAGAATTTGGCTATACTTCTCCTCTCTGTAAGTCAATAAGAATGGCAGAAACAGAAGAAGTAAGGATGGGGCAAACTTCTCCCCTTCTCTCCCAGCCTCTCCAAGCCTCCCATTTGTAGTTCAGGGTTTAGAATGAGGTATGACTTCTGTATATATGCAGCAGTAATCACCGACAGATTTATCCTACATGTACCTATCCATTCTTCCCTTTACCCATATTGGCTTTTAGCCTCCTCCACAGCATCCTTTGGCAAGCAATAGAATACTCTTGTTTTGAACCTGCCTCATTGTCATTTCATTTTATATACCTCAAAGCTTGTATTGAAAGACAGAAAATCTCTTTCCACTCTCTTCTTTGTTGCCACTCGTGATTTTTGCAGACCTCTAATATCACCTCTAGGCTGTCTGTTTTCTAGAGTGAATTTTACTCAGTTTTGCAGCATATGAAAGCTGTTCCATATCTTCTGTCTCACAAACACAGCCAGTGTTACCTATGTCATTTGCTAACTTTTTAAATTCTACTTTGCAAGTGATTCTTCTTTTACCAAAACTAAATACAAAAAATTTCCTGCAAGACATTGTGTTCACTCTCATAGGATTTATCCATAAAAATAACATTCAGATTGTCGGCTACATACAGGTCTAGTATAATGTCACCATTTTGAAAATCAAACTATTAAAGAAGTAGAAACACACTTTGACAGTGGTTCTAAAACATATTTGGTGACCCTAGGAAATAGATAGATCATAAGTATTTTAATGAACACAGAATCTTTGGTATCAAGATGGATCCCTATCATCTTTCATCTGTTTCAAAGTTTTCTCCTATCCCTGTTTTCAGCTTTCACCCATCAAATTCTCAGTCTCCCTTCCAAAATTCACCCTTTATTCTCAGCTCTGCTTTGTCTCTGCATGTTTTTTTTCAAATCTCCTTCCCAGGCAAACCTAGCTAAGTTTACTCCCATGGCTCCTGTGCATCCTATTCACATTTCTCACACACTGTCAGTCTCTTTTTTTCCTAGTGAATCCTGGTTTGCTCTTAATTTCCCTCGAGAACTCCTAATCCTGTTATCCACTTTTCTGTATGTCAGAGTCTCCTTGCTTGAGCAATTCTAATTTTTACTTCCTGCCTGCTTGGTCTCAGTCCAGTCTTTCGTCAACAATTCCTCTCAGTCACGGCTTCACCCTTGACCACCAGCTTTGCCTTTTCTCCCTCCTTTGGTCAAACTCTCATTCCCCATGTAGGTGGCCTCTTGCTCTGTGGTACGTGGGTGCAGGCAGCGAGAACAGTGGGAGAATGGCAGAGAAAAGGTGCCATCACCCCCCAGCTGGTCCTTGGACAGCCTGAAGGGGACAAAAGATGCTGTCTCTCAGAAAGGACAGCATCTATACAGCTGGTTCAGTGAGAACAGGATTTGTGCATTTATTTGGTAAACTCTGTGTTTTCTGTTATACACTTGCAGACAGATTTATCCAGGGTCTGTGACTTTGCCAAATATGAGCTAATTTTCACAGTAGCAGGATAAAACATGCTCACACCTTAAATTCTACTCACTAGCTTAGCAAATATCAAATACCTGTTCAAAGGCCAAAAGTAATAGAGAAGTAAAAGGTTATGAGGATACCAACACCAGGAAAATAGCATATTTTTCATAGCTACATTTCCTAAAAGAATGCAGTTTAGAAATTTCAACCCCAAATTTTAAAATAGACAAAGACAAGATGACAAAGAGAAGCGCACTGACATTTGAAAAGAAAATACCTTAATAAAAACTGAGCAGGTTTTAATAGCAGACGATGTTACAGTTCTCTCCTACAATTAGGGCTGCATTCAAAATGCAAATCCAGTTGAAGGACAAGTTAATATTTACATACAGAAGCCTAAGAAACCTGGGATCATATAAAACTTGTGAAAAGAGCTTATGTGGTGTGCCCAGGTATAGCTAGAGCTGTTCATGTTTGGCAGAACCAGGAAAGCCACTGAACTACATATATGAGTGTTTAAGGAAGCATTAGATACCTCCTTCTCTCTAAGATTTTAATTCTGTACTACCCATAACCACAAACAGGTGCTTCGTTCAGAGTAAACCAGCATTTTTGTATGGTCACTGTGGCTTCAGTATAAACAGACTGCAGTGCAGAAGTATTTTGCTGTAGGAATCTGAACCAGTACTGCAATTAATGTGGTTAGTTAAGTAAGGTAATCCAAGAATGACTGTATCTTGTTTGTGTACCCCATCCACAAAAGAAACAGGTAGTCTTGCTACTAAGGCTTAGCAACTTTAGGACCATAGAATCATCAAATCTTTAAGGTTGGAAAAGACCACTAAGATCATCAAGTCCAACTGTCTGTCCAACATCACCATTTCAAGTAAACCATGTCCTGGAGTGCTACGTTTACATGTTTTTCTGAACACCTCCAGGAATGGTGACTCCACCACTTCTGTGGGTAGCCTGTTCCAACGTCTGACCACTCTTTCAATGAAGAAATTTTTCCTGATAACTAATGTAAATCTCTCAGGATGCAACTTGAGACCATTTCCTTTCCTCCTATTGCTAGTTACATTGGAGATGAGACTAACCCCCACCTCACTATACCATCCTTTCAGGTAGCTCTAGAGAGCCTCCCCTCTCCCTCAGCGTCCTCCAGGCAATGTTCCCCAGGAATATTGGGTTCAAGTCCTGGCTCAGTCTTCCTGTCGGCTGTTCAAGTTATTTTGGTTTCCAGTTTATAAAATGAAAGTAATACTTATCTCACAAGGTCACTGTAATGGCAAATTAATTACGTTTAGAGGAAGGATGCTTGTGTGATTAAGGGACGGCATGGAATCTAAGTTTGCCTCCTGACTGCAGACTTTCTATAGCACCTGGCATATGTTACTTCATATCTCTGTGCCCCAGTCCCTCTGGTGTAAAATAAGGACAGTATTTCCTCCCCACACCCTTTATTTGTTTAGATTGTGAGTAGAGCTGGTTGGAAAAATTCGGACATGTTTTTAATTGAGCATTTGCTGACTCATCAAAATCGAGTGTTTCAATGAGAACCCTACCCAGCTTCCTGACAGCTTGCTGACCTGGTTCCTTGGCAGAGATCTGGGAAGTGCCGGGAGCCGTGGCTCTCAGGACTTCCAGGCTCATTCTTCCTTGATAGCTGGAGCTCTCAGTGTCCACAGCTGTGGGGCAGCCTGCTGTGTGGGGATTCCCACTGCTCATGGCTCTGGGGCAGTCCACCTCTGGTTCTCTGGAGCTGCAGTTTCACTCCTTTTTTTTTAAATAGGGTATTGTTCCCAACAGAAGGAAACCTTATTCTGAAATAACAGTCTTCTGCTAAACAAAGTTACCCTTCTGCTTTTCAGAGCAGGTCTGTCTTTTGTTTTAATGTTGGTATGTTGCATAAGGCAAGGAGAAGTACAGGCCTCTGTTTAAGAGGCCTGTACTTCTCCTTGCAATAAATCATGTAGAAAGATGACTGACGCAGTGGTTACAGTTAGTCCTTTCACTGCCTCCCACAATACATTTGTCACTGTTTCCAGTCTCAACACTAGGCCCGTTGCTCAAGCCGTTTGCCTACGGATGGAACCTTGGTGTAACAGCAGAGCTGGAAGCAGTTGGCTGGTCTTCACTTGTCTACTCCCTCTTCCTGTAAAGGGCTGGCAAAACCCTTACCCTGTCCTTACCTGACATTGTAACACCAAAGGAAAAGGGTTGTAACAACAGCAACAATATTAATATCATCATATTAACATTAATATAGTAACAGTAACAGTGACAGTGACAGTGACAGTAAAATAATAATAATAATAATAATAATAATAATAATAATAATAATAATAATAATGCACCAGCAAAACTTATCTCTTAATCTCTGAAGGAATAATCTGAGACATACAGCAGTCAGAAACTTTACAGAAGAGGAACACATGTTCACAGTCACAACTCTATGACTGTTCACCTGTAATTTGGGAATTAATGTGAATGTAAACAGGGTACAGTAAACAGGACAGTGAGGGGGTTTGAGAACTGGCTGAATGGTAGAGCTCAGAGGGTTGGGATAAGTTGGAGGCCTGTAGCTAGCTGTGTGCCCGAGGGGTCAGTGCTTTGTCTATTCTTATTCAATGTATTCATTAATGACCCGAATGTAGGGACAGAGAGTTGCCTTAGCAAGTTTGCTGCCAATACAAAACTGGGAGGCGTGGCTGACACACCAGAAGGCTGTGCTGCTGTTTGGAGAGGTCTGGACAGGCTGGAGAGCTTGCAGGAGAGGAACCTAATGAAATTCAACAAGGGCAAATGTCGGGTCCTGTAACTAGGGAGGAATAACCCCAAGCACCGGTAGAGGTTAGAGGCTGACCTGCTGGGAAGGAGCTGGGAGTCCTGGTGGGCAGTGAGTCCTCCATGAGCCAGCAGTGTGCTTTTGTGGTCAAGAAGGCCAATAGTATCCTGGGATGCATCAAGATAACTGTGAGCAGCAGGCCATGGGAGGTTGACCTCCACTTCTACTCTGCCCTGGTGTGGCCCCATCTGGAGTACTGTGTCCAGTTCTGGGCTCCCTAGTTAAAGAAAGACAAGGAATGACTGGAGAGAGTCCAGGAAAGGGCTACAAGCATGTTTAGGCAACTGGATCATCCCTCATATGAGGAAAGGCTGAGAGAGCTGCCCAGGGAGGTAGAGATATTCAAACCTGCCTACATGTGATCCTGTGCAACCTGCTCTAGATGATCCTGTTTAACTGGTGGGGTTGGGCTAGGTGATCTCCTTAGGTTCTTTTCAATCCCTACCATTCTGTGAATTCGTGATACTTACTGTGGACTGTTAAACTGAGGACATAATGTGCCATAAACCTACTCTTTGTGAGATATGCTTAGTTCCTCCTCTTAGACATAAGTGTTTAAAGTATCTGTTCAAAGTTATATAGGAAAGAAGTTAGAAATACAGATGGGAATCAACATCACAGACTGCAGAAATTACATTCTGACTCCACTGGGGCCTGCAGGGAGCTGCCACATGGGTACAACAGGGATTGTTAATATAATCCAGAGGAAATGCAAATATGTTATCCAGTTTTACTCTGGGCAATATAAAATATATTAATTTCTCATTAACCTACTTAAAATGCCTGATGAAAGAATTTATTGACTTTTAAAATTACTGCCTATCCACCAGCAGTGCGTTCGGGGTCTACTGAGGGTAGGCAGAATGTGCTGCACACATGAAAAAAATGGGTAACATTAAATCTGCAGCTTGCAACATTTAAATTATATAAATATATAGTGCTATTCTTAGGAAAGCTGTCCTGGAGAGCGTGTCAGACTTCCCAGGAGTTTAAAATGTATGTTTGATGCAAAAAAATATCAGAGACTAAAGTTGCTGTAAAACAGGATCAAATGAAAATTGCATTTGGCAGCAGTAGTTTGTGCCAGACTAACTCGGTTTCCTTCTTTAATAAGGTATCTGAAAGAATGCAATGGAATAGCCAGGTTCTGTAGAGTCCCTGATGCAGTGCTGAATGCAGAATTATTAATTAAGGTAGAGAAGCTGAAGATCAGTTTTAGAACTGTAGACAAGTTGAGCAACTGGCTAAGAAGGAAAGAGAACTATTGAGTTCTTCAGAGGCTGGTCATGAGCCTGATACCATTAAATGTTTTCTGCAGCGACTTTGCCACAAAAAATAGGTTTGTGCTATTGTTATGTCCTGATGGCACAAAGCTGAGTAGCTGGGTGAGGGCCGAGGAGGTCAGAGGATCTGCAGTAATGGCAGTGGTCCATCCACATTAGTGACAGGGGTGTGCTGGTTTATGTGTGGACACAGTGAAATTATCAAAGCTACAGACCTACTTAAAGTGAAATAAAGCCATCATTCAGTTTTTTTCTAAGTTACTCATCTTGCTCATTTTGACGTGGCTGACAGTTAAGCTACAGTCAGTGTTTCCAGAAACATGGCTGAGGGATAACTGCAGAAAATTAGCCTTTCTCATGTTTTTATCTATTGCCTGCTTTGCCAGTTCTTTTCCTAATTCATAAACAAACTGATTCTTACGCTAACATATTAGGTTATAATTATATTGGTTAATATAGTGGCATTCTTTTTGGCTTCACAATTACATTTGTGAAAATGACCTCATCACTCCTTTTGTAGTCCTGTGGTGATGTATTATTGCAATTTAACTTTGCACTTCCCTGCTAGCAGACTCATTTAGCAGAACAAGTGTGCATATTTTCCTTTCAGAACTAATAAGCAAGGTCACTGTAACCTTGCTGAGATAGTAGAGCATTTTCTGTTTATCAGCAGAATGATAATGCAGTTCTTGTGTATCAAATAAACTTCTTAAGCTCACATCCTTCCCGATGCAGCTCTGAAAAGGCAGAACACCCAAGGTTAACAGGGTAGATGAGAACTGGAGAAATGGAAGTGGGAATTAAATGTAATTGTGAAAGATGGAAGTCAGTGCACTGAAGGATTAATGCTGGGTAATTCTGTTAGATGATAGAAGCTTGTCTTTTGGAAATGAGAGCTTCCCAACAGGTGTAGAGAGGCAACCAAACCTAAGCAGGCTTAAGGTGGAGCTGGATAACTTTATAAATGGATTATATGATGTGGTCCTAAGATAACAGATGACTGGAAGCTGATGACCCAGGTAGTCCTTTCCTAGTCTATGTTCCTTTTTTGGTGGTGCTGCTGGGTGAAGAGCCAATTGTCTTTATCCAGGATGGAGAGATGCATATGAGAAGCTGTGAATTACATCAGTGAATATCAGTTTCATACATTTTTCTGAAAGGACTGGGAACTACTCAAAGCCCCCCAAAATTAAGTTATCAGACATATATGAAAGAAAATGTTTTCAGTCTCATAAGTTAAATCTACACTGTGAGCCATGTCAAGGGGTGTGTCTGATTCCCTAGGTCAATGTATCTGGTAAAGAAAAGGATCCCTGATGATGGTGCCTGGTGTGGTGCTGGCTACAGGAAAGCTGAGTAGGTAGTGGGAGAAGGGTATTCTGCAACTGTGTGGGTTGGTGGTGTGCATACTAAAAGGTTTTTCTAAATCCATTTTTTGTGGAATCAGGGTCTCCTTAGGTATAAGGGATAGTCAGGTAAAAGAGTTTGTTTTCAGAGATTCACAGGTGGTTGAAAAATATCTGGCTGATAACCAAGGGATGAAAATGTTTGAGTCACAGGGATGGGATTTGTATGCAGTGCATATGTTATCTTTCAAAACCCCAGACACTTAATATCCTAGTTCCCTGGGGCAAAACCAGGAGAAAGAAATCACAAATAATTTTCAGAACTAGAAAACCCAAAGATTTAGTAGGCAGAACAGCAGGATTAAGATTTGCTTTCCAAAGTGTAACTGCATTTATCCAAATTTATTCCAGGACATTTGCTTGTGGGCTATAATAGCCAATTACAGTATCAGCAAAAATATGAGATTTCCTGTTTCATAAAATAGTTTTTGTTGTAAAAAATAAGGGATGGTATTACATAAGTAGATATTTGAAGCCAGGCATTTATTTCCATATAAATCCATCTTATTTTAGTCAAGCAATCATTTAAACAATATGTGTATCCTTTTAAAATAAGAATCGAAATATTCTGCCCTAAAACTGAGGAATACCATTACTCTCATTACTCCTCCATTTGAAAGTGAATAATACTGTACATCTCTTTCACAGACAGACCTTTTAGGAGAATACATTATCTGACATTCACAAATGTTAAACATTTAAATGAAGAAAAGAATGAATGGAATTCCTTTCACTCAATTATAGCACCATAATTAAAGACAGAATATATATTAATCATTTCCTTTAAAACCAAAAAGGAACTTTGCAATCCCACAGGTCATTAAGTTGGCAACTCATTAAAAACAAGACATTTCCCATGCAGCAGCTGGAGTGTAATCCTTAGTTTCACAGAACTCAGTCCTGTAAAACTAAAGTTAGATTCATAAGAAAAAAAGAAAGAAAAAGCTATAAAAGTGCTGAATACAGCTAAATTCCCATCCTTGTAGTAAACATATAGTTATATGAACAGGCAATTTCCAAAATGTTTCCTCCATCAGTACTAACAGAGCAGATAGGTACCCTTCACCCACCTTTGCTTTGAAAATTCAAAGAAAGGAACAGATATTAGCAGATAATAGAAAAGCACATTTCCAGCTGAAGGGATCAATTTCCAGTATTATCTTGTGATTTCTTACTTTCTGGCACTGCAAGGAATATTGTCGTCATATTCCACCCTGAGTAATTTACCAGTCCTGAAACCTTACCCAGAAACCCTTTTCTCATGGGAACTTGTTTAGGGAATCTCCAAATTATTTCAGTGAAGAGAGCCTCTGTTGTTACACTACCTACGAGAACATGACAAAGGCTATTAATGAATCGTTGGCAAAATCCCTCGCACAGTCAGGAAGACATTTCTACTTTTTCATATGGTGGCAGGAATTTCTATCCGTTGATGGCCTTTTCTCGGATGTGTTTAGCATTGGTCACAGACAACAATGGTGAATTGAACTAGATATTCACTAAGTTATTCTGGGGTTTTTCCTTACATGCAATTCTAAAGAGGCAATAATTTTAAGTAGAATTTAATTAGAAGCAGCATGGCATGTTTTTATTGTATTCACACTGGGTGAGGAATGTCCCTTTTCTCCCCTTGGATTGAAGCTCTGAGTGCCCAGCTCAGAGGGGAAGGGACTGCGGGAAGTGATGACATTTGCCACAGCTTAATTATTCTTACTCCTTCCCTGCCAGCAGTGCTGTGAGTTGGGTGGCAAGGATGTGGCAGGCAGAATAAAACCATTGGTAAAAAGTGGACAGGGCAACCTTTCCACAAGGTGTGTGGAGACAGAGAGATCATCATGTCAGCCATGGTGCTGACTGGCAGAGCTCACCTCCCTGCCTGTTTACCCAGTCTTGCAGGTAGAAAGGACTTTGCAGCTCCTGGGCAGCACACCTCCCTCCCGCACAATCTTTTGTGGAGACTGCCAGAATGAGGTGTACTTTGAAGCAATGCAAACCTCCATGAAGCTGAATTAATTTTCCCCACCCAGTTTTAATGGCAGGCTTGTCATTTAGGAAAAATGATGCTCAGTAATCTCCTAAACTGTGCCTTGTAGAAGCTCTCATCCTAGTCCTTCACCGTCAAACACTGAGGCTTCTGGTGGTGCTGTTCTTATGGGGCAATTTCACAGTGTACCGAACTTGGGTATGGAGTGGGCCTCTCCCCACAGCCCTGTGCTCACACACAACATCCCTGAGGTGGGATTTAGGAGTCGTGTGACCACAAATTGACCCTGATCAAGCAGATGAGTCCACCCATCGAAACAAGAAACAAAGGGTAAAAAATCATATCACTAAGATTAATGTGCCCGTGCTGGATTGGGTTCCCTGCAGACGTGGTGGGATCACCCTTTTTGGTGACAGTCAGCAGTCACATCAATTCAGTGTAATCTTGCTCCTCTGTCTGCTTCCTTTGAAGAGGCAAGAGATTTGGGTTCATTTCCACTTGCTGCAGATTTTCCAGGGACGCTGGTGTCTGTGTTCTCATTTTAGTGAAGTCATCTGCAAAAGGCACATTGGTGCCAGTGGGAGAGAATTTGAGTTCTCAGACAGCACTTCTAACACAGGTACAACACAGTGACGATGAAGTGACTGCCTGACCTTCCTCCCTTGGAGTGGGAAACAGGAGAGTGAGATGTGACACAATTACAAATTAAATGCAGATTTTAAAATAGGCTATGAAATTTCTGGGTTTTCACCATGATTGTATTATGAGACAGTGACCATGCTGAAATTCACGGAGATTCTCCTTGTATTGAAGGAAATTTGTATTCTGACAGTTTGCTATCACCCAGATACATTTTCCTTGCTCCATTTTGCCAATTTGAGTTTCCTTTTTGCATTCAGACAAGGATTCCTTTCTCTCTAAACACTGCTTTTAGTGCCTTGGGAACATTGCCAAGCTTGTGCCCTTTTTTATTCTTTGCAGCTAGGCTGGAGCTTTTAATTCACGATATTTAAATAACATTTCAGCTTGATCATTTAACTCTTTCCTAACTCAGCTTACTTCCGTGCTCAGCTGCCTAGTAGAGCTTACCTATGATAGTGTTCAGGCTTGAACCTTGAACCAATCCCTCTCAGCATATAACTCCTGTTTGGAAAACGTGTTTGGCTTTTGCAAGAACTCGCTCCAAGTCAAATGGGAGTAGCAGTCTGTGTTGAATCCATTAGAATGAACTGCATTTTATACCCTACAGAGATAGGGACATGCAGAAGGAAAACACTGCACAGAGGGAGATGAATGACATTGCCAGTTCAGAGGCCATGACTTATACTATGTCTGTTTAAATGAATGCTTGCTAGTGAAGGAGTTCCACTTGAACAACAAGATCGGAAGGAAGAGAAACTGGGATGAGGAGCATGAATGCTTACAGAGCACATTGTGACAAGAAGAGAAAAGCTATAACCATTGTTATAGTCTTTTTCTTTTTCTTTTTCTTTTTCTTTTTCTTTTTCTTTTTCTTTTTCTTTTTCTTTTTCTTTTTCTTTTTCTTTTTCTTTTTCTTTTTCTTTTTCTTTTTCTTTTTCTTTTTCTTTCTTTGATTTAACAGAAATTTCTGGGATTATCCGATGTATGGAGAGGGCAAGTGCAGCATACTGCTTGGTGTCTTCTCCATGCTCTTTCCAAGGAGGGAAGTGTGTCGTGTCTTAAAGATGTGATTATTTCTTTATAAGCCCTCTGCTTGGGGCTTATGTTCTTACTGACATACCAGCAGAATCAATTTACCACTCTACTGTTATAGACATCTCAATTCTAATTCAAAAATACCCTGAATTACAGTATATGCTGGTTACCACCAGCATATACTCTATATGTTTACAGTATATGCTGGTTACCACCAGCATATCAAGAAATTAGGTTTGTCTTATCAGTAGCGACAGAGCCACTGCTTCTCTTTTTTCCCCAGTTAGTTAGCTTAATACAGAGGTAAACAGTGATGAGTGGACTGGTTTTAAGTGGGCTATTGATTGAATGATTTGGGTTTGGTTCATCAGATGTGATACAAAAGTTGGTTATGTTCCCTGATATTTTACAAGGAAAAAAAAAAAAAGAAATCCAATGCCCTCCACACCATGCAACTACCAAATTCTTCAACAATAGTGTTAGAGTTGGCCATACAGAGAGCAATCTCTTCCCAGGCACAGTCAGATCTTCTCTGTTACGAGAAATTTTACGTTATGTCAACAACTTTTTTATGTAGATCAACTAAAATTGAATCAGTTTTGAAAAGGAGGTATTTTTGAGGGGAGCCTTTGTTCAGTGCTTGAGTGTTTAAGTGGGTGCAGAATCTGCATACCACGCAGCAAATCAGCAAATGGGCTGCAGTACTAATACTTGTGGGACCTTTGGCTCTTTTTAAGGATTTGGCAACTCGGTTTTTCTTACCTCTCAGACAATTTGCACTTGTTTTGTATACAGCTTTGCCCCTGCGTAGATACACATTTAAATATTAAATGTTTTGATTTAAAGAATAGAAAGAAATCAAGTTTCCTTGATTCCTTGTATTCCTGGAGACATCTCAGCTTGATTTTATCTATGCAAAACCATTTCACTGTGTTCTTCGTCTTGGCCATCACACACCTTACACCTTACACTCTGGCGGTTCTCTTGAGTTGCCGGACTCCAGTGGGGTTAGGAGGTTTTTTTCTCATGCTCCTTGTTTACAGAAGTCATTGCTGTCTAATATTAGGAACTCAATATCCCTGCCAGTTCCTAGGCCAAATTTAAAAATGTTTGTTTTGAATCTGGCCTTTCATTACTGCTCATGTAGATGTTTTGTATACATGCAAGCCATGAATAAAATGGTCTTGACAAACTGCCCTGTATTTTGAAACGATATGATGGCATAATGGCACAGTCAGTTCTCTCACAAACATTTCTCCAGGCCACTTAGAATAAATGGCCTGGGTCTCTAAACCAAGTTGTTCTCCTGGTCTGCAGCTCCTGCAGGTTTTGTGTGAAGCCATTCCCTGGAGCTGCATCTTGCAAATATCTGTTCTTTAGGAGACACGTGATCTGCTGTCCCTGAGCAAATAATTTATCTTCCCTTGTATCAATAACTCCAGTCTGTTCTGCTGATCATCTTCAAATGTTTTCACATCAAGGGTAAAGAAGGTATCTTAGGGTTTAGAGCTTGCTGAGTGTGGGAACTCAAGACCAGACAAAAAAGGCAATGTGGTGGGGATGTGGGACAGAACGGCAGAAAGACAGAATGGCAGAAAGACTGAATTTGCCTTTTGGTTCACCTTTATTTTTCCTTTTTTTTTCCTTATCCTTTGGAAACCTCCGTTCTGAGCTGCAGGCTGTGCAGCTGTCCTGTGCCCACCGCGTTTCAAAACAACCTTAATCACCAAGAAAAGCGAATGCCCATTCATTTTCGCTGTCCCTCGGTGTGCCTGCCTTACAGGATGAGGTTGGCAGCGGCTCTGGGGAGGAAGGCAGGGAGGCAGTCAAGCAGGGAAGCAGGCAAGGCAAGTAGGGAGGCAGGCAAGGCAAGTAGGGAGGCAGGGAAGCAGACAGGGAGGCAGGGAAGTAGTAGACAGACAGGGAGGCAGGGAAGTAGTAGACAGGCAGGGAGGCAGGGAAGCAGGCAGGCCGGGAGCAGCCGCCGCGCCCCGAGCGCCAGC
>VXBZ01003012.1:170519-206963 GCA_013399135.1 Heliornis fulica
AAAAAAAAAGAATCATCTTTCCAGACATTGTTCCTGGGATACCTCTACTTTATGTACTGGAAGTGTTAGACACAGCTTCACACAGACATAGTTCCTGCTCAGAAATACTGATTAAAGTTACCTTTGCCTTACAGTTCCTAAGCTGATTATAGGTTTCACCAAAAACTGGGTGTGCTAGCAGCTTTCTAGCACTGAATGTGCTGATAACACTTTACCAATTAATGCAGTCATACCTAAATTACATTCTATACCGATCAATTAAGATAATATAAGATTATTATAGTGGAACTGTAAACAGAAAATCAAGTGGTGCAAGTTTTTACTAGCTTTTTTTTTTTAAAAGTAGCAATCTCCAAAAAGGTACCTATAATTTAGTCGGAAAAATATCTAGAAACATAACAGCTCAACAAATCAGTAGTTTTGTAATTCACTACTACTAGGATGACTGTGAATAGTTGAGATGTTTTACTCACTAGATATATACAGATGAAATGCAGTTGCAATCTAAAACCGTTAACGATAACAGAGGAAGGGGAAGAAAAGAGATGTATAATCCACCCACCTCACAGGTTTCTGGCAGCCTTGCTTTCAAATACATCCTTAGTCATTATTAGTCATTCTGACTATAAAGAAGTGTTTTAGATCCTAACCCATTTTCAAGGAGGTACTGCTCAATGAGTACACCAGATTTGCTGTGATCCTGACAAAAGCAACATATTCTTGAAGGTGGTCTGTGCTTGTGAGTGGTATCACCTATGCCACTGGTGCAAATGAAATGAGTGCTGGGAGTTAAACTACTTCTAAAAATTAACTCAGATGCTGAATCTCAGGAAGGAATAATACTTACTTTAACCCTTACATTTATTTTGGTTTCAAGAGATTCCTAATCAAGTTAAGCTAATGTAGAAAGATCTTTAGACATGCTAATCTGATTTCATTAGAGACAGCCTTTAGCAGGGGTGGAAGAGCTCCAAGAGGGAGAGACAGCAACTGAGCTAAGTCTCGTTCACAAATGAATGGCAAAATATTAATGAAGGATAAAAAAGAATCCTGATAAGGTGAGCATGGTAACATTTTGTAGAGGAGACATGCCATGGTGTGCTGTGGCAGAATGTCAGTTTGACTCCGTACATCACAAAGGCTGATGCTTTGGGTTGGAAGGAACCTCAGAGACCATCTAGTTCCAACATAATAGTCTTTGAATTTAATTCTAAGCTCTCCTGTTTTTGCTGTATACTATTATGCAGCAGTAGCCAGTATGGATGGGCAGCACTCCTATTGCCCAAAATATGAGACCAAAACTAGGCATTTCCCGCTAGGTATATTTAACTGTGAGCTACAAATTCACCAAGAGCAGTAAATAGAAGTTTTTATCAAACCATATAATTTAAGATGAAATTATTTAAATTGACAGATTGTTATATCTGGAACATTTCAATTTAGAAAAAGTATATCAGATTTTTCATTGTCAAGCCTGTTACATGAATGACTAATAATGACCAACAAGCTGATCCAAGAATTCACAATTAAAATAGCTGAGTTTAATCTTAAGAAGATTTATGAGAAAACCAATTTGGAATGTTATATAAATTAATAGTGACAGATTTTTATGGGTAGTACAACTAGGAAATGACTACAAAATAAACTAGGAGGCTGTAATATTCAAAGTTAAGCAATATAATTCAAACAAATTATTCTGTTATTTACTGGAAACCATATGTTCACATGTCTCTACCCATTTAAGTACTTATATTTTAGTCTATAGTACTTGGCAACTATTTTCTTAATAAAAGGGCTCATAAGGTCAAGAATGAAGAGTGACACCATGTTACCAGTTCTCTGCAGTAAACAGGTAAATAGTTTGGATTATAAACAGCACAATTCATAGAGAGACGCGATCACCAATTTGTGTATCAAACATACTTTTCCTAGCAAAGATGCTGTTAAAAATGTGCATGTCAGAAAACAAACCAAAGACTTCAATAGATTCTATGTTCTAGTTTATGTACTGAAAGCAGCCATATACCACTTAGATATCTGAAAACAAGTTCCTAACTGTTCGAGTTACAGGTGCTCAGTATTTTTGAAAATAAAAGCTGTTAAATTTTCTATGAAATAATCATATCTTGGAACTTTTCAATTGAAAAGTATGTTTAATGTCTTAAAGAGGAACTATAGAAATACAATTTGTGCCTGAAACAGCCTGCTACCCAGATACTGCTGAAATTATTTTGAAGAAAATATTTGCATAATCTTAGAATTTACAGAAATGGTGCATTCAAATCCCTTTAAAAGCCCAAGAGGTTAGAACAGTGAAATAGAATGGCACAATTTATAAAACATTGAACCTTAATTGTTCCGTAATATTAACTCAAAATCATTGTTTTTAGCACAGGTTTTCCATTGCCTTACAATGGCAGTTCTCTGAGGGGAGTACCGAGTTTGGAAGCTCTGAGCTGCCATTAAGTTACCTGAGAACACATTATTATATAATAATATATTATTTTGATGGACCTTGCAGATATTTAGAGGAGGTTGTACATTTATAGACAGTCAAGTGTCACACAACATACTTTACATACAAATCTTATAACTGCAGGTTGAAGAGGAATTTAACATTTAAGACATCTGTGTACATTTTCAAAAGATTTTAGCACTTGAATGATGTGTTGCTGTAATTCATTTAACTTGGGATCAGTAACTGCTCACAGTTTCGGCCTAGACACAGTTTGAAACTCAATTAATGGTGTTGAAATAAAGCAATGCCTTATCTATGCATTACTAACTTTCAAATATTTTTGAAAATAGTTTAAAAGTGCAAGTTCACACCAGCAAGTGTGAGTCGAACATGATGGAACACTTTATCCTTTGCCAAAGAAATGTAATTAGCAGTGCTCATGGAGATGCGGTAACATGGGCCTAGAGCTGTCCGCAGAGGCCTTCGTACTAGAGGAGCCTACAGGATCTGTGCATCTGCATTGGTAGCACAGCTCCTGCCGACTACGCCAGAGCTGGCTCAGGCTCGCTCATCCGCTCTGCATGCACATCTTTTAGTAGCTCTGTAACATGAGCAACTTCACTCAGAGATAAGAAAGTATCTTCCCGCTTCCTCCCAGTAAATCATTATTCATTCAACTTTTAGGTCCAAAGGTCTTCAATAAATAAATAAAAGCAAGATGACTTTTATTAGGGAAGTACTTTATTATAGAAACCTAAAGATTTCACAAGATGAACACTTGCATAAGCAACAAAAATTAGAAAACATTTCCCTGTACTTAGAAATACGTGACTTGTGTTTTCCTAGAGTTTTTATTCACAGCTTTTTTTTTGTTGTTGTGTTGAATCCAAACTAGGCTTGTCTCCTTACAACCATATGGAAGCTCTTGAGTTAGCTCACAGCTGAAAAATGTAGTTTTCCATGGGGCATATTGCATGTTGAGTGATTGAATCTAAAAGAAATGAAAATCCCAGAATTACTTAAGATGCACAAGAAACAGAATACAGAATACAAATCAATAATGTACTTCGAACAATTTCTGCTATAAAACAGTAGGGTGGAGCTGAGAGCCTAGAGAGCAGAGGACCCTAACGAAAAAGCAGTCAGTTGGTAATATCTCAAGAACTTTCCAACTTTCAAAAAGGTACTGTGTTTTCTACCTATATGCTTTTTATAATGGTTAGCCTTGAGGGAATTAATTGGCAGTCAGTTTTAACAGCAAAAAGATATCCAGAAACCAACTGGATTGCAACAGTGGAGTGTCAGAGATAAGATGTAAACTTCATATCCAAATTGATGTATTTGATTAAAATGTCAATTTATAGGTGAAAGTGTCCATACTATTATGCAAACAGTTGCTAAGAAAGGGGCTGAGCTCCAAAGGCACACATCCTTTCTTTCAAGTACCATATAGAAATAATTCTCTTTTTCTGAGTTTTTTTATGATTCATCATTTAAAATCCATTAGATGGAGCTTGCATAACCGTGCCTCGTGAGCAGGACGGAACAATTCACAAACAACTGCAAAACACATCTCATCAGTATGTAAAGGGCATAAAGAATTCAGGGTCCTTTTTCATTAGCAGATGGATACTCAGTTCCTTCAGCCCACAAGTGGGCTGAGCGTGACCTGTCCAGCTGCAGTGCGCTCAGGAGACACTGGACTTGGGACCAGGCAGAATGTCGTAAGACGGGTGAAAGAGTGGGATGTGCCACATGAGTTGCAAGTTGTATAGATCATTATTTTTGTCCATCTGGAATTTAGGACTAAAGTACTGCTATGTGAAACTTCTGTGGTTAATTTACATCATATTTTTAGTTCTACACAAACCTCTGCTTTCCGAGTCTAGTTGCTTTATTTTTGGCCACATGTACTCTTTATGTCTTCTTTGAAACCAGAGAAAGGCACAATTAACACTGCTTTTATTCTTGTGTGTCTCTCTCAACACTTCACCACTTCTTCAAGTGTCAGGTAACATTTGCACTTAGATAAGTATTTTTTGCCTTATAGCTCACTGACTTCTACAATGATACTTTCAGGTTTTAAGTCCTTGTGATTTGGTAGCATTAATGGTCAAGAGATTAGGACTTGCTTGCCTAGTCTCATATAACATTAATTAATGTAGAACATTTATTAATAGAATCCGAGTGAGGCACTATCTAGAGGCATTTGACAGAGTGTATGCAGAAAATTTATTTTTTGCTAGTATGCAAAATGTCCCTTTATTGACAAATCCTTATCTTGTCTCAAAAAGAGACAGTGTCAGATTGGAAGCTGTGAATCCTATACAGATTATCAAAAGGTTTTCTTTCAGGGTGAGCGTATTGCAATTTTACACCTGAATCTTTGCAAACAGGTGGATTGGTGATGTCCTTAATGGAAAAGCAATGGACTAACAATCTTAGAAGCTTTAAAAAGAAACTTTGCAAGTAAAACAGAGACTGCAGAAAATTGTCTTTCAGATGTACAATATGGAACATAGGAATTTCCATCTGAATATAAAGAGGAACTTTTTCACTGTGAGTGTGACAGATCACTGGAACAGGCTGCCCAGAGAGGTTGTGGAGTCTCTTTCTCTGGAGACACTCAAGACCAATCTGGACACGTTCCTGTGTGGTTTAATCTAGGTGATACTGCTCGGGCAGGGGGGTTGGACTAGATGATCTTTCAACGTCCCTTCCAACTCCTAACTTTCTTTGATTCTGTGAATATATAATTCAGGACAGAATATCAGAGGGTGCCAAACACCATATTTCAGATGATACCGCTTACAAAAACAAGAAGTTCTTATATCTAAAATTGAAATTCGTGCCATTTAGAAAAGCAATTTTCATATAGGGGTTTCCCATAATGTAGTTTGCTCTAAATGAAACAGTTTTAAAAAAATGACACATTTGAAAATCTTTGCATTTGTTTTCTTGGTAAAATTACAATGGTGAGGACCAGGATCACCATAAAGCAGATTTAGATATAAGAGACGGTCCTCACCATGGACATAATCTTTTTGAAAACCTAACTGTAGCAGGCTGTTTCAATTTCTTTCCTCCATAACCTCGGTTTAGTGAATATAGTAAATTTTTTAATATATATTCCACAATATTTTATATGAGTTGAAATTTAGTGTCTTACCTAATATCCATTTTTCTGATAAACATTTTATTTCTTTGTACATATTTCCTGGTTTTTTTCCTATACAAATTTTTGCTTGACGTAAGACTTTGCATATTTTCCCTCCTGACAGTTGTATAAGTTCAATTAGGTTTTTGCAGGGTGGCTGACTGTTAGGAGATACAAACATCACAGGCTGGTTTGAAAAGAGATTCTGTTGGTACTTTTCTGTTGACAGTTGACGCTGAAGTCTGCAGATCTGTATTTGAGGAAACAAGGAAATTAATAAACAATGAGTTGCATTTATGCTCCAAGTAAGACTAATCCTTGTCTTTGTCCATTTAGGAAAAGATAGTCACAGTATATGACTATAAACTTTAAGTTTCTAGACATATTAGAAACTCTTGGGTATACTATGCAATGAATATGCTATATTTTATGGTTGCAGTTGTTTTAATACAAGAGCTTAAATGTCCATGTACAATATATTTGACTGATATAATTCCCACATTATAGATGAGACTAGTCATAGCCCAGATGGGTTACCTGTAAGACTTCTTAAAGCACTTGACACCATTATTTGTCACCTACATCTTACATTCTTAAATTTATAACACTGGCCATCACACAGAAATATAGAATCATAGAATAGTATGGGTTGGAAAGGACCTCAAAGAGCATCTAGTTCCACCCCCTCCTGCCATGGGCAGGGACACCCTCCACCAGATCAGGTTGCCCAAAGCCCCATCCAGCCTGGTCTTGAACACTGCCAGGGAGGGGGTAGCCACAGCTTCTCTGGGCAACATCTTCCAGAGCCACACCACCCTCACAATAAGTATTTTTTCCTAATATCTAATCTAAACCTACTCTCTTTTAGTTTAAACCCATTACTACATGTCCTATCACTCCATGCCCTTGCAAACAGTCCCTCTCCAGCTTTCCTGTACACCCCTTCAGGCATTGGGAGGCTGCTGTATGGTCTCTGGAGCCTTCTCTTCCCCAGACTGAACCATCCCAGCCTGTCCTCATAGGAGAGGTGCTCCAGCCCTCTGATGATCTTTGTGGCCCTCCTCTGGACTTGCTCCAATAGCTCCATGTCCTTATGCTGGCCATCCCATAGCTGGACACAGTACTACAAGTGGGGTCTCATGACAGCGGAGTAGAGGGGCAGAATCTGGTGGTTATGCTGCTTCTGACTGCGGCCCAGGATGCAGTTGGCTTTCTGGGCTATAAGAGCTCATTCCCAGCTCATGTGGAGTTTTTTATCAAGCAGCACTACCAAGTCTGTCACCTCAGGAATATTCTCAACCATTTCTCTGCTCAGTCTGTAGTTGTGCTTCACATTTAGAATCACAGAATGGTCTGGGTTGGAAGGGACCCCGAGGACCATAGAGTTCCCACAGGCAGGGGCACCAACCTCCAGGCTGGGATTGAAGGATAGATAGTCTAAAGAATTACAGACTTTCATCATGAACGCAAACTATGAAACCCATTACAATGTGTAATGCTCATCAGTTTCTTTCAAGAAGCTTTAAAAATACACCTAATTTAGAGCTTAAACTACTTCAGGACCCTTTTCCCCATCTGTGAGCCACAGATGGGAACTGCATTTTGACTCAGAGAATGAAGCAAAACAAACGTATCAGAACTCAGAACAAATCATTTAATGAAAACTCTTTTGTCTCCATAAAACCAAAACCATAACAGAAGTCTTTTTCTTGATTCCTGTGCAGCCTGTCTCACTTGATAATAAAAAACATTCTTGATCTATATGAGATAATTTGTCTTCTCTGTATATACCAGGTAGAGCAGTTGTTCAGCAATTAAAGCCATTTATCACAGCTATAGTGTGCATAAAAGCAGTGTGTACAAGTGTACACACCAAGGTACACAATGTAAAGTTTTCATACTAAAATAAAATTTAAAAAAGGAAGCTTGTATTTCTTGGAGCAAGGTTGCCATTGACCTGCAAATTTAATACACATAATGTCTCATTCTGTATCTCTTGTCAAAATTTGGAAAATATATAATAAGACTGGAGTTAATAGTAAGATGAGAATAAAACTAAATATTTGAAGTGATGCTTGGAGTTTTTCTGTTTTATATGGGATGTCTGAATGCGAAACTGTAGTCAGGGAGGAACCATAGAAGAAATTACTCACTGAGTGGATTCCTTCCTCCAGTCCTGGCACAAATCTGCTGTGAAATCATAGGCACTTAAGAATTTAATGCAATAATGTATGTACTCGGTAGCCAAAGTAAGTCTTCACCTGGTTTACAGGGTTGATAAAGCCAAACAGTCACATGGCTTGTTCATGGATCCCTAGATAAAAGTGAACTGCCATAGCACTTCTGATCAGTTTAGCTAAATGAAGCATCTGCAAAGCGTGAAGCCCATGCTAACAGGAGACCTCATAGCTCAGTGGTTCTGTGCCACTATCCTCTGCTATTCTTGGACAAATCAATCCTAATCTGATTTTTGAGATTCCCTCTGTCAATACAAAATTCAGCTTTATCTGATTGTTAATTCCTTGGCTGCTCTCCTGAGAATAAAATGGATTCTTTGCATTCTGAATTCAGCAAGTAACTACTATGGATGAAACAGGCAAAAAACCCTCAAGCACAATCCAAGGAATGCCCTTTATTTTCTGGTTTTCTGTGAGCTTAGGTTTATGAATGACATGGCACATAATCCTATCAAAGAGATGCTAAATAATTAAGTTGATCACAGTATCAAAGCAGAGTTATGTTGCAGTTTTGGAGGATCCAAACTCTGAATATATTTGATGGCCTTCAAATCAGGAAGTCCAAGTTTTGAGCATCCTCTTTGCCTGATGTCCATAACCAGTAGGTTTTAGTCCATACATTTAATATATATTAAAGGAACCCAGGAAAGTAGAGGAAAATACTGACATGCAATAGAAAGAATTTTCTGAATCTGAATCACAGAATCACTGCCTGTAAAAATTACAGCTGTGTGTATTACCAGTCTGTCTGAGGACAGGGTAAGAACATGGTACATCTCGGTGGCATCGTTAAAGTAAAGCTTCAGCACAGAACCTCATCTTTACATTTCCTTTGTCCAGACCACCACCACTACCACTTTCCCAACAGGCTCAGCTTGGATTTACCAACCACACCAGGTCCACACTCTCAGGTGTTAGGGAAACATCGCAGCGTTTATGTTCAGAGAGTGGTCTGAAAGGTTGGCTTTCCTTTCTGGCCAGCTAACACAAAAGAAAGGCCACTAGCCAGTTGCTAGATGACCACACAGGGTTTGGCAGTGGGATGAGAGGGCCCAATCTAGCTCTTACCCCTCAACTGACTCAGCTGCCTTTGCAACATGAAAGCCTTCGCGGCTCTCCGGGGGTGCTCCCAGCCCTTTGAAACCATACACATTCCGCCTACAGCTTCTACAAATAAATAAATAATTCCTCAGCAGAGACCAAGTCTGGGAAAATATCAGACCCCAAAAGTGACTATTTCCACAAATTTCTTACGTATCAGTCAGTAGTTGCAGTTACAGTTGTGCCAGCTGGTATTATAAGAGACAGCACCAATTTTCCTTTCTAATTGGATTCATTAGCAGAGGGACACAGAATCTAAAATGTTGTAAAAGCTTCTATTTACACTTTGTGGTAAGATCCTAAGTGTTAACCGTACTCTTTCACTAGTAGGGTAAACGGCAGGAAGAGACTCCTTATATGTATGCATTTCTCATAAACGTGCCATTCATTTAGATGTTTGTTTTAACCTAAGTTTTGAAAGGAAAAAAAAAAATCACTCGAAAGTGTGATTATATAACTTCTGGGGAATGTATGTTAAAGAAATAGAACATTTTATCATTTTAACCACACCTCCCCCCACCTTGTTTCACAGTCATCCTTCCTGTGACTGATTTTCAATCCCCACAAGCCGAAAAAGCATATATTAAAACCCCCCAAACTTTACAGCTTTGCCTAGAGCTTAATAAAAATAGTTCCTGCTGGGTAGGGTGTGGGAACAAACACAAAACCTCATCAAGGTCCAACAGTGTGATCTTTGCATGAGGCTCAGGAGATTGTCATGTCCCACAAAGGTATCATCTCTGAATGGATACCCAAATTCATGCAATAGAAAATATAAGAAAATGTAAGAAAATAATTCCTTTCAATGTGCCTGGTAATTTTACAGCACAGAAACTGCTAGCATCCTATACACAGCACGCAGTTTTCAGAGTATTTTCAGAAGATTGCACATGAAATTTCCAGTCTAATATGCTATTAGAATAACAGAACTTCCAAAAACCTAGATTGAGAAGATGGGTATGCTTTATTACTATTAATGTAGGCTAGAATTGAAAATGTGAAGTATCAGCTTCAAAAATATATACAGCATAGCTAGCTGTAATAATTGGACATATCTGAAAAATTCTGCATGCATTACACAATCAGTATATGCATTGTGTAAATCTTTATTCTTAATTTCAGTTATTTGCCAGAGGTAAATGGCAAACAACACCCCTCCAACCCCCCTATGATTTATCATTACTATCTGATCATTTAATACAGGATTGGAAACCTTGCCAACACCTACCTAGAAAGGCTACTTTTAATGATGTGTTACTGAACTTATGGAAACCTGTAATTATATCTTGGTTACTTGGAAAAACAGTATATATATATTTTTTATTAAATACAAACAGAAGAAGACATAAGTTTGAGGAGAGAAGATTGTATATTTTATGGTTTATATCTACCCAGAGATCAAGTATTATTTCATTTAGAGTTGATGAAAAATTTCTCGTTTTCACTAAGAAGACAAGGATCTGACTGGTGAAGTCTTATAGATTAGTTCACCACTCTGCAACAATTAAACAGCAGAAAACCATAAAACTGTTAAAGAAAAAAAAAACCCAACCCAGTCTTTATGGTTTGATAATGTCCAAAGTTACACAAAATATAGTAAGTTAACAAAAAGAGACATAAAGTAGCGTATTAATTTAATATATTTGGGGTGATATTAGGCTCTAAGATATTAATTTTTGTATGATTTCAGCATGGATAAATATACTGGCCAAGTAATGTTTACATTTTCAGTTACTGTGATTCTGTTCAAAGACCCTGTGAAGAATGTACTCAAAGCTACAAGACTGTTAGGAAGCATTACACTCGCATGGTTATACGTTAAATATCAGACAGTCCGTCATTTAGTAAAAATTTCAAAGAAAAACACATATGTGGAACCCCATGTACATGTAAAGATCAAGAGCTCACACACATCTACACAAGCAGAGCATCAGTCTGCTTCTGATAAAGATGCACAGACTTCTGAGAGTACAGTTTTCCTGCAGGGAGGAATTTGCAGAATCTGCAGGACCCTACGGGGATCAAGGAAGTTTGTGTTAACAGTGCAGTAGGCCTGCAGGACAAAGAAGAAATGCTCTCTTTTTCATCTTTCCAAGTATCAGGTTTAATAGGAGAATAGAAGCAACAGCAGCTCTATTTTTGAAGGAACATTGTGTGGCACATATTTTTTACTTAAATTTTAAGCTTATAATATTAGTTTGATTTCTTATAAATTTTAGCTGATTTTTTTTACCACACTGAAACTACTAAATTCAAAATAATTTTCACTAAAAGCTTTAAAATTTACACTTAAATGCTGTACTAGATAAATAAATTGATGTTCCCTAGTATAAAAAGGCATGTTAAGAACTGGAAACACTTTCTTTCAGCAAGCCATTTCACAGAAAAAAAAATAATAAAAACTCTCAGCCTAGAAGACTTTTATGTAAGTTAACAGAACATGACACAGATGCAGGACTCCAAATGGTTCAACTCATACTACTATCTCAACAGAGCCTTATTCCACTGTTTTGCCCAAAATGCACATGTTATTGCTGGCCATGTTTTTTATTCTCAGAGCAAATCTCAACTTGCAGCACATATGCAAATTATTTGCAAATACTGCATCCTCATTTTGGAGCATTTCTTGGAACAGTGCTTTTCCATTGGCTTTGATTATAATTTGGCTAAAATAGAAACTCCCTTTCTGTCAAGTTAGAGGACAAGCCTCCAAGCAGACAGGAGTGAGAACACGGTTTCTGAATGCCTGATGGAGCTACGTTAGCACAGCAGCACGTGCACACAACTGAGGTTACGTACAGGCAGACTGGGTATGCACTTGTGCAGTAGAAGACTGGTGCACTGAGATGGGAGCCAGAAGCAAAAGGAGAAAGATTAGAAGATAAGAGCGGAGAATTTGGTGGTGAATACAGAAACCCACAATGTTTGGTCTTGAAAAATAGCAAGGAGAGTAAAAGAAAGAGAAATGGCATGCAGTCAAGGTTATATTAACCGGAAAATTCTTCAAAACAAAGTTTCTTCCCCTCCTCTGAATAGTCCTTCATTTAAGTGTTTCCTGACTACAGTGAGGACGAAAGGAAGAACTCGAGAATCCTGACAATTTAGCTGATATTGTTTCTTTCCACTGTGTGTTGGCAGACAACCTTGCTTCTCTCAAATCACATAGACAGATAAGAAAAGTAAATTTCACCAATTTATTCTCTGAAAGACCGAGTCCCAGTGGGAATACTTTATGAAAATATTTGGCAAATAAATCTACTGTTTGGCAGATATTCAAAATTATACTGGAAGATGTTTGAACCATTTTTTCCGGTATAGCAAATATTTTCAGGAAAAAAGATAACAAATTCACTTATTTTTAGCTTAATTTCTTTGTTTTCCAGACGTAGAGCTATTTTTAAATACTAAGTAGTGTCAACATCATCAACTATAGATTATTAAAAAACAAATTAGGGTAAAACAAATTAGGAAAAAACAAGTCTTTTCCCTTTTGAGGATAAGTATGACTTGTAAATCAAGGAGCTGTATTTCCAAAACACATCACTTAAAAACACTAAGACTAAGACTATAGATGTGATTAAACATATTTTCATTTGGTTTCAACACAAAGTAATAATTCCTGAAATTCCTAAAAAAATCCTTTCATTACAGATTAGCTAATGAAGGAAGGACTTTTCAGGATTAGAAATTTAAAACTTGCTTCAGAAATACTTCAAGAGCTTGTTCATCATTGGTCATATTTCAAGAGAATTAAACTCAAATGACTACCAGACAGTGATATGACAGAAAATTGCAACTTCAAATTCATGTCAAAATTCTGCAAATAACTACCAGTTATAACTGGGGGTGTTTTCCTCACCCGGACGTCAATAACTCAGCACTGTGCCACGCATCACTCCAAAGTGGTACCTGGGTGTAGCACATACGACTGAGCCCTGTATCCCTGGCATACCATGGGGGTTACATACACTCTACATGTGACAACCCCACAAGAATCTTAGTAAAATTCAAAGACAAAAATTCTCCGCCTTCACACACAATCTAGCCCAATGCTTATCTTCTCTTGCAGCTAGCAAGCTTTTCTTAATAATACAACCTAAATTGGCTCTGTTGCATTTTGAGCCCGTTACTTCTTGTCCTAGTGCCAAGGGATATGGAGAACAATTTCTTCTATTCCTATTTGCAACAACCTTTTAAATATTTCAAGACTGTTATCATGTCTCCCTTCAGTCTTCTATTCTCTAGACTAAACAAACACAGTTCTTCCAGTCTTTGCTCCTGGGTCGTATTTTGTAGACCTCTGATCATTTTATTATTCTCTCCTGGATTGTCTCCAATGGATCCACATCTTTCCTGAAGTGCAATGCCCAGAGCTAGACAGAGCTTTCCAGCTTGGGGCCCAAAACTGCTCTACACGCTGCAAACAACTCCTGTATTTTCTGTGTAGCGTTCCTGTTAACACCTCCCAGCACACCTGCTTCTTTATTGCAGTATGACACCGGTGACATATCCCAGTTCTGATACTCTGAAGTACTCAGTTGCTCTTTTGGCAGAAACACCACATTGTTAAACTCATGTTGTGTTTCTGCAGGTGCCCATTTCTCCCTGCTTTGCACTTGTCCTTGCTGAACTCCATCATAACTGTTTCTGATCATTCCTCGGACCCCTCCCGGTTATTTCAGTTCAAGTGCTGCTTTCAAACTGAATTATTACCTGCATAAAAATAATGACCTCAACTAAATTTTGCCTATTTTGGTTTAATAACAGTTGCAGCTTGCCCTTCTTGTTTTCTCGTAGCTCATTCTCACTTGGTGACAGGAGAGAGGAACATTAGTTGCATCCTGGCGTTTCTCCCCTAATATTGCAACCTATATTTAGCCATATTTTATTTGTAGTATCCTCTAGGCTGATTGAACTCTCCCAGCCCACATAAGGCCAATTGTTTGTAGTACCTACTGCATGAGACTGGTATGTAATCTATGAACAGGTCATTAATTTCAGCAGAGTAGCTTAAAGGAATAGGGTTATTAATGAAGCAGTGTCATCATATGGGAGTAACAAATCTGCATTTACACAGAACAAAATAATATATTTCCAGCTGAGTATATTTCACTGGTGAATGGACACACTCTGAAACAAAAATTCCACGAGCTAATAATGTGCTGCAGTTCAGAGGAAACAACTGATGTTCCCCATGGTTAAATAATCCACATAATAAAGGTACAAGGCATGGAAGCCCAGTATTTGCATAAAATACATTAAAAATTACAAGGCAATTTCAACTACCTTAGACTTTTCAGTATTCAATAATTTTGGACACTCCAACTTTCTTTTTTAATCAACACAAAATACTGTGCAGCGAGCTTCGAGAATGACATTTGTTTTTCTGGCTCAGGGATGTGGGGAATCCTTCCATTTGTGTTTAACAGTAAATGATAAATCCAGTGCTGTCAACAGATTTGCTATACCTGGCAAAGTGCAGATGAATAATACTTCAATAAATAAAAGAATTTTTCTATTCCAGTAATAACAAAGTGAGTGATCTTGTTGAAAGGAAAAGCCTGGCAAATGTGAAGGGTTACATATATGCTCCCAAAAGGCTCGTTCCCCAAACAGCTGTATTAACCAACAATAAAAGTAAAATTAGTATTAAAAATAATTCCTAGTTTTATCTATCAATGTGAATATTGGAGTCCTTTTTCTCTACCTCAATGGATTGAAATGATTTAAATGAAGGCAGCATACATTCTTCACTCTCTAGTTTTAGCTAAATGCCATTGCAACGCCCAGCAGTAACTCAGCGTGTGCCAAACATGAATATTTTTAAGCGTCATTTGAGTTTTAAAGGCTACAGTAAGTGATGGGAACACAATTGTCTTGGGAATCTACAAATAACTTTAAAAAAGCTCATAAATCTGGCTTTCATGGCTTGGTTTTCAACAGCTTTATGAAATATGTCAAAGCTTGAACACAGTGAGTTCATGTTCCTTCAAATTTCTTAGGATTGGCTTTTCTCAATCTTTTTTTTTTTTTATATGCCTGCATAAAGACAAATAAAATAGGCTTGGCTTAAAAAAAAACCCCAGGCATCAGCAAATTAATTTCTGGAGAAGTCGTTTTGTTCTTTTAATTTTTTGTATCAACAGGGGAAAAATGTACCCTCTTATAAGAGGGCAACCGAAAGCATTCTGTCATCAACAAAAATATAAAATGCTTCTGTTCAGCACCGGATGTATTACAACATATCAGACCACACATCAGTGAAAAAGTGACGTATAATTCAAAGCTGGAGTTTTGTTTTTCCTTAAACTGTTGAAAAAAGATGCATGGCAGTGGCTGAGCACAGCAGAAACCTGGAGAGTTGCATTCACAAGTTACATGCAAAACTCTGGGTGAAACATGCACTACAGCCACACTTAGCAGGGAACAATTGGTTTTTAAGAGTTCAACTAATGGGTCAGTTGAAATTACATCAACATTCAACAAAAGAAAGAGTTAAAAACTGTCTGAGAGCTACTGAAATCATCCCACACAGAGAGATTACCTGGTACCCCGCAACTGGACATGACTGCTGTGAAATGCTGCCAACTGCAAAACTAGACAAGGTTCATGTTACTTTCAGGAACTCCTGATGGAACCACTATCACAAACACTTCTGGTCTACAGTTTCCCTGATTATTACTCTTCGGCAGCAAGACTTCTTTATGTGTAATAACATCTCCTCTTCACTTAATCTATGTCACAGATTGGAAGAAAAGATCCCACAGAAGTATGGAAAGCAAAGACATTTAATCCTCGAACACCAAGAGCAGCAACTGGAGCTGGCAGCACGTACAGCAGAAAGCCCAACCACCCAGGTGTTTAAATATTTGACCAGGTGCTTTTTAACAGTCATGTTTTTAAAAGACAATTACTCAAGAAAAGTTTCTTTGAGAGCAATGCTTTCTTCATAGGTGCTAAATAACGGACACGATCAGCATTGTCTATTTGAAGATTCTTTTCATGACCTCTCGTACATTTTGGCATGGCAGTAACACAAGATTACAGAAGAACAAACTTTTACTGTATTATGACAGCAGGCTGGGATGGTCTTAGGTATAGCTGAGAGAGAACAATTCGTGTTGTCTAATACAGAATAACCTTACAGCTATGAAAGTTAGTAGGGTAAAAGCATAGTACCTGACACCAAATTGATTTTTTTTTTATTTTTTATTTTGTAAGTAATGAATTTTTTGAGTTAAAGGTAAGCCTTTGAAAAATTGTGGGTTTTTTTAACAAGGTGAAAAAATATATTTTACAAACTAAAAGAAGTTGTGTGTGATACCAAATGGCACCCTTCTGAAAATAACTGATGCCAATATTTGCTTTGAGGAGTTAATGCTTAACAGCTTGTGAGCTGATACACCAAACACCTTTGCAGAATATTACTTCACTGCTTTCTTAAGAGTATACAGGGGGGAAAAACAGACACCGTGTCAGTAACCTTATAAAATATAGGATTTCAAATGCATTTAGGATTTCCACATGTGATAGATTTCTCACTTTTTTTCTTTTCTATCACTAAATTCTGATTTACTTTTTTAGTGACAAAGGTTACAGAGCAGTATTAATTTGATTTACAAGTTATTTTTGTTTGGTCTTGCAGGAACTATCTTAATGTGACTCTACAGGTGAAGCCGTTAAAGTGCAAATCTGAAATGGCAGGAAGATTCACTGAAAAATGAATCACAGATTCACAGAAAAGTTCACTTCTGTTTACTGCAAATGTAATGATTTTGTTAAAAATCTTCTTTGAAAAAAAGAAATATTGTTGTAAATTCCACATGGAATTTTGTTTTGGTTTAAATGTGAGATGACCAGCTATGACATGGTTAAATACAGAGAACTAAGCAGACTTATTATGGTAGTGGACTTTCAGTGACTTCTCATGCTAGCTGGGCAAAGTTTGTAGGGTCAAGCTGATGACCTTGTCCTCCTTTCTGAGTTCCTTTCCTATATTCCAGCCATGTTTTGTCTAGGAATGGTGCAGGGCAAGAGGCTACTACTTTTTAGCCTATCTGGATTTTATCTGAAGTGCTTTAGTGAGAGCCAAAAGCCTCTTCAGGAGGTTGCCATTCAAAAACCAAAGGATGCTCAGCAAGTACTGCATATAAAATATGAGTGACTAGGGTTTTGAACTTAGATGCACGATAAAAACTCTGAAGCACAAAAAGAGTTGTGGTCTTTGAGCAAAATTTCTAGTTATTTTCTAGTCAAAGAGATGGAGAGCTTAAACGAAATACAAACGTTCAATGAGTTTTCTCGTAAAAGTTTGTAAGTAAGAATTCATCATCTCTGGCTTGGTCCCAGTCCAGAATTCCCACAAAAATCAGTGGGAATAAGGTGGGCATATCAGGAATACAGCTTTAGCCCTACAGAAGACAAACTACCATGAAGTAACAGATGGCACTGTTTGTATACATACACGCTGTACCAAAATATATACAGTGCTCAGTGGATGGGGAAAAAGAATCTTATCTAGATAGCCCTGCATAAGGGCAGGAATCAAAAAGTGTCCTGCATACTCACTGGATCATGTGTCTATTTTTATTTTAAAATTATATTAACTTTAAAATTTAGGAGCTAAGTTGACAGTTGTAATGCTATTTATGAAATTTTTTCTTGAACTTATTTATTAAAGTGCCACTGCTGTAGACCAGTGCTGGGAGAGCTACAAAGGCATCATTGCTCAGACCATGGTGGGGGAAAGGGGAACTCACTGCACAGCACTGGAGGACGCCTGGTGTTAAAGAGGGTAATGGTAATGATGGTGTTTGGAAGAAATTCAATACAATCCTTCTCATTCAAAGCTGGCCAGTGTCATATAGACCTCTGAAGGAGGGTAAAAGCTAAGGCTTCTACAGAGAAGACACGCACTCGAATTCCCAAGTGCCTTTTAAAGATCTCTCAGCTGAACAAAACTACATGGTGCTGTCATGATCTGCTCTGCAGTAGAACAGACCTATTATTACAAACAAACATAACAACTAGAAAGTAAATAATTCCCCACAAAATTTTAAAGAGGAGCTTATCAGAGATGATTACTTCTACAGCTTGCAGTAAAGCTGAAATTGGGTATGAGATTACTAGAAGGAGAAACAATAGAGTATTTTGACTAAGCAAGCCTTACATGATTCCATAACTCTAATACATCAGGTTACTTTTGCTCATTAAAAGCTGAATACATTCTCTCAGATACACTCTGGTTGTGCCAACATGATATACTCACAAAGCATGCATACCAGGGTGACAGCTAAAAAGCAACAGAGAGCTTTGCACATAATCTAAAACTAAATCTGTATGTAATTTCCTTCCCTTTGTTAATTGAAGATTAAAACTAAATCAAGGGGAAGCCTTCTATGAGACTACTTCCAACAACAGATGACTCAACTAGCACCTGAGAATTTGTTGTGCTTGTGTGTACTGAGGTTCTGAACTTCCTGTTTCAATAAAATACCAAACAAGTTGTGTTTCCTTTACAAATAAGCTATTACATCAAGCCCTGTTCCTATAATTTCAGGTTTTGTCTGCATTCCAACATTTTCTTTGGCAAATGTAGAAACATTCTAATTAAAGAGAAGAGAAAAACAAGCATCATTCATCATGGTAAGAATGAATGCTCAAGAGAACATCCTTACTGGTTGCTTCATTCATTCAGTTTAATTTGGTTTTTGAAGTGCACTTAATTATGGCATGCAGTTCTCTGAGATGAAATGCAGGTAACAGGGTTTTCACTAATGAAACCTATTAAAGGTAATAATCAGTTCTCCTAATGCCATACAAACAAAACACCACCCATGTGGAGTGATTCAGAAACTTTTTTAGTACACTGTTCTGAGCCACAAAACCAATCACCTAATATTGTAATTTGCTAGAGTCTTCCACATACAATTAGAAAATCTTTTTCTTTTAGCAGATACTATCCTGTGTTTTCCTCAGCTTGATCTATGAGATGCCCTCTTTCCTTAATTTTCAGTTTTTGTTACTGTTTAGATCCTAGATGAAAGACCTCTGTCTCCTTCGTGTGCAATTACCATATGAAAGAGGACTTCCCACAAAAAGCTAAACACTAGAGCTGCAAACACAACACACTGTAATTGTCTGGTTAAGTACAATATAGCCTATATATATATTACAACAGACAGACGTGGTTTCTTTCCTAAATTTTTTTAACGGCGGAATCATAAGTGCTGACTCACCGAGGCAGAAGTTCAAACTTAAAGTAACATTACAACAGGACTTGAAAGAAACCAGACAAATGCCATTTTGGATAACTACAGTAACTATTCCTAAAAGTTGTCCTTGTGCACATTATATCTTTGTTGAGGGTACTGATTCTTTTGCTTATAAACCAAAGGTAAGTTCCCAGGCAAATGCAGTTAAAATCCCAGTGTTCTAGACAAATCTTGAATGCAGCAGAAGAAACATAACTGCAAATGGCTGAAGCCAGTAGAGGCTGCTGAAGACTTCTCATGACAGAAATAGCAACTACCATATCTGCAACATCCTCCAAGGACAGCATGAAAACAGAAATAGTCCAGTTGATCCTGAAACAAATCCTAAATTTGAGAAATTATCTCATCAATATCCAGAAAAAAAACCCAGAAAAAATCCAAGAAGACAGATTGTCTGGTTGCATGTCAGACGAACCCATGTATCTCATTAAGGCATCTCCTGCATTAGTAAGCAGCAACCAGCCTGAACCACCCAGCACAGAGAACATGATGGGATCATTCTATCCTGTCACTTCAAGAAGGGACACCTTTTGTTTTAGAAGCATGTGCCACACCGTAAACTCCACAGGACGGGACAAACAGCTTTCAGATATTTATGGTGTTCCTTTTTTATAGCTTTTCTTCAATTCAACTGTTTAATTTCACGTGACAAAGTTTTGGTCAAAACTTCTTAATCACGGAATCACACAGAATGATCTGGGTTGGAGGGGACTCCAAGGATTGAGTTCCAAGCCCCCTGCCATAAGCAGGGCCGCCAACCTCCAGGCCTGCATCTAGACAAGGTTGCCCAGAGCCCCATCCATCTGGCCTTGAACATCTCCAGTGATGGGGCATCCACCACCTCTCTGTGCAGCCTGTTCCAGCACCTCACCACTCTTTCCGTGAAGAACTTCCCCCCTATATCTAACCTAACCCTCCTCCAGCTCAAATCCATTGCCCCTTGTCCTACCACTGTCTACCCTTGTAAAAAACCAATTCCACTCCTGTCTATGTGTTCCCTTGAACCACTGGAAGGCTAAACTAGCATTGTTTACCTCCTTCATGTTAGACTAATAATACTCAATGAAGCCTGTAGAGTTTGACATCATGTTGTGTTGAAACCGCAGCTCTTCCAGGCACTTGAGTCTCCATCTCTGGAGATATTCAAGACCTGTCTAGACACTGACCTGTGTGACCTGCTCTAGGGAACCTGCTTTGGCAGGAGGGTCGGACTCAATGATCTCTCTGGGTCCCAACCAACCCCTACAATTCTGCGATTTTGGGAAACTTAACAGTTTTAACATGTTAACAAGGACCTTTTAAAGCTGATTCTTAAATGTTTTTTCCTTTCAGTCTAGGAAGTTGACTAAATATTGAAAAGGATTTTTCCTGGATGGTCCAAAACATATTAGTTTAAATGATAGTAATTAACAGTTACTGTTAAAACATCCAACAAAATTCCACCCCATTCAGACTACCTGTAAAAGTCCCCTCCCTCGGGCAAATGTGCATCTGTTAAACTTCTCTCTTTACAATAGTTATTATGGTCATGCCGTGCAGTACGGGCTATTGAAGGTCAGCACGATCAGGTAGCTCAGGTCTACAGGTAACAGTTACTCATGTCAAGTATTGCCAGAATCTTCTGCTTGAAATGAAGTTGATAAAGCCTCCAGGACAGAAATAAATCTGGTAAGATGGAATGTGGGTAAAGTGTGACCTTTCAGCCAGATGGGAAAAAAAGAGGATGGAAATAATCTTCTGTAGATCAAAAGGTCCCTGGGGCAGACACTCTCTTTTGGTTTGGATTTGTACAATGCATTAAGATGCAAAGTCTGGTTTTATGTTCAGCAAAAAGTAATGAAAAAATTCTACCTTTGTCATTGTAGTATCTGGAATAACAAAGTGAGGCTGGGTTTTTTTTTTGATTGCAGCCTCTGGGAACAACTTGAAGCAAATATTAAATAATTTTTAAAATTTCGAATTTAGATGATCTTTTAAATAGCTCTGATAACTTAAATACAACAGGCATAAATCATTGTAAGTAAAAAAACATGACAATGGAATTTCTTGTCTTTGAAAAAGCCTCCAAGGTCTACAACAGAATCTCATCAACACATGATAAATCACAAAATAGTTAGAATAAGAACAGAAGTATGGCTATACATAAATATATATATATATACTCACAAGCACCATAAATCAAAACCAATGCAAAATAAATCTGCTGAAGTTGGAATTTGGTTCTGCAACTTTCTTACAAATAAGTTTTTAAACTTTTGTGTGTGTGTGTCTGTGATTGGAGCAAAGGTATGGGAGTTAGGAATCAAAGGAACCTATTAGAGCTTTTATATCAGTGAAACTAAGACAAGCAGGGCAGAATCTGGCACAGGTTCATGGAGGATTTTCTTCTTATTAGCTGTGAATTAGTTCAGCCATGAGTTTGAAGGACAGAATGCAGCAGTTAAGATTGTACTTTAGCCACACATACGAAAGAGTCTGAGAAGAGCTGTATCAGCGAAAATGTACTTTCTGATGATCTCAGGAGATGAATAGGACTCTGTAACCAAGAACTGCATTCAGAAAAATATCTTTATCAGGTCTGTAGGCCATGATCCTACACTGCAGAGATCTTGTGGATTTCAGTGCCATACGCTCTTGCAAGAGCATGAGCAGAGCTGCAATACAACTTTTTGTTTGTGACCAAATGAAGAAACGAGCAAGGAATTTATTAAAAATAAAGGAACTTCCATGACTAAGATTCAGTTTTGCTGGAACCATTGCACACCATTGTGTTTTGAGAAAGTCAAATTTATAACTAAATTTGTAGCCTGGATATAGTGTACTACAATTATGATAAACAAAAGCCAACAAGAGCATCTCAACAGCTGTGTCCACTAAAACCACTAGACTAGAAATTTTCCTTTTCCAACAAAAGATAGCTATAAACAGCCCCACAAATTTCCACCATATTGTGGCTTCTTCAGCTATTCCATCCACAACTACTGTTCAATAAATGTTAGTCTTGTTAATAAAATATAAAACCAACATGAAATGTGCCTGAGTCATAATGATAAGAGCAAATAATTCAATTTTTTTTCCTCTTATAAAGCAACATTACTCAATATACACATTTTACTGCGTCACAAGTAGTTCTTTACAATTTCACCATTTAAATAAATGGAACCTATTTTTGACTGACACCATTTTAACCATCACAGATAAACACTCTGTATAAGTTGATTTACTGTTATGCAATAAAACACACAGAAACAATTTCCCTGTACCATAACAAGTGTGGGGATCAAGTGAAACAAAGCAGGATTTCTGAAGCTTTAGCTATATAGCCCCTGTGGGGTTCCAATGGCTTAACCAAAAAAAAAATCATACACATGCAGGAGCCAGGATGTTTTTCTTGTGCACTCTGGTCTCATGGAACACTTATTCTTCCACCTTGTTCATACAAGGAAGATGGAACACTATCTTCTGCAACTACCATCCATACGTGCGATTTAACTTTCACTCATGAAATGTTGAACTTTGTACAGAGAAACCTTTTTTACTGCAGGATAAAAGTATTTAGATGGCAGTGACCAATAACAACCGTGGTTTTCTAGGCATTAGGATAAGATACATTATTTACTCTAGGAAAAAAAGAAAAAAGCTAAAAGCTGATTATTATTAGCATCAAGCACTCTTGCAAAGTGTACGTGACCATCTGCCAGCAAGCTTGTAATGAATCACAGGCAAACACAATCACAGCATAACATCACCAGAAGACAAAAAAAAACCCCAACAAACAACAAAGACACATAAACTTAACCAGACTTTTGCTACTGTGGAGAAAAAGATAAAACTTTGATTGTGTTTTTATATGATAACACAGCTTCTCCAAACGCTGATTTTCTACAACTGTGAGGTTACAGTTCAGACAATAATGTGAAAGTAGAATGTGTTACTATTGCAGCAAGCCAGAAATCTAACTATTAACCTCTGTTTCTTTTTAACAATGCCAACTGAGTACAGAGATGACTGGGCCTGGCCCTGTTCTTAATATCTATATATTAATCTCAGCTTTATTCCTCCAGGTTTTGCTTGCTCTTCTGGTGCCTTGTTATCACAGTGCTTCTCATATAAGTTTATGGAAACACATCCTAGTGTTTCTTCTCATTTAAGGATCATCTCCTCTCGAGAAACTTGGAACAAAACCCAAACACAAACAAACAAAAGCTACAGTTTTGGTTTATGAAATGTATTCTATGTTTATATGCAGAGAAAACTCTGGGCTGGAGTCAGCCATCCTGTCAACACTCAGCAACTTCATTTAGCAAAAAATTTATATTCACTCATTACATTTCCATGTTAGTCTAACCAGTTGAATGCAGAGAGGAAACTGGTGACATGTATTAAAATTACAAGCAAAGGAATCAATTACAAGTTTTTGTGACCAAAGTATAGCAAGGCGTTGAGACCCTACTGGTGAGATCCATGAGTCGACGGTGCTCTAAGCAAGGACTACAACGTGGTTAAAGGGAATTACAGGCACTGATTTTTATCCTGGAGATTTAGCTATGTAGCTAAGCCAGAGTTCCTCTTAGCAGCTAGTTGGGGTGTCTCAAGCTACTTGTAAGTTATACAGGACGTGATCATGCATTCAAGTGCATAAATCAAGTACATCAGCCAGTGAAGCCACACAGGTAGGTGGGTATCCTTCCAAGAACGGGTTCCTGAGCAATAATCAGATGCACCCATAAAGTCCAATATGTTTCTGAAACCTACTGGTCTTTGCTGTTTTGTCTGAATATACTACATATGTCTGAGTATGCTACGTACATCTTAAAAAACATCTTTTAGATAAAAGTGGCCTTTTGACTCAGAATGCCTTTGTAAACTAACATTTAAAGGACAAAGTCCACAAAAAAACAACGCTATGTCTTCCTCCTTCCAGTTTGAGCCAATTTCCCTGGTATGGAAGCAGGATGTACTTCACGTTCTCATGTCTTCACTGGTAATAAAGGATAAAATTAGTGCCAGGCTCAACAATCTGTATTTATTAAATAAAAATAGTAATTTGCATTCTCATCCTGAATATATAAAAGTTCCTTTCTTTCTTGTCTGTAGCAACGTATCAAAGGAATATAGGGATTATTCCAAAGTTCACAGACATAACACAGACAAACAGCAGTACAATACTGGACAGAGAAGCAGCGTATGACTTACGGAAAGTGATGACCTGGTAGCACCTTCTTTGACCTCGTATTCAAAGTGAGATAATGCCATGTAGGTGGTTTCTGCCATCTCTAGTAACATAGTTAATACCAAAAATGTGATAAATTACAGGTGACAGAACTCGAGGACAGGTGACAGAACTAGAGGTAATGGCCTCAAGTTGCGACAGGGAAAATTTAGGTTAGATATTAGGAAGAACTTCTTTACTGAGAGAGTCATCAAGCACTGGAACAGTCTACCCAGGGAGGTGGTTGAGTCCCCATCTCTTGAGGTGTTTAAAAGACGGGTAGATGCAGTGCTTGAGGACATGGTCTAAGGGTAGACTTGGTAGCGGTACGTTAATGGTTGGACTGGATGATCTTAGGGGTCATTTCCAGCCTTAAAAATTCTATGATTCTATGATTCTATGAAATGAGGGTAAATATTCTCAGGATTCCTTCTGTCAGAATGGGAGTTGAAGTGCTTAGAAAACAACTCCATATGCATTGGCCTGCAAATTACAGAATTTCTACAGTATCAAAGGTTGTGCTTCTCATTAGGTATAATCCACACATAAGTGCAAGCAGAGAGTGGCTGAACTGTATTAGGTGTAAAAATAGGCGGAAGAAAAAGTCTAAAAAGCAGAGTCAAATTAAATCTGTAGAATGTTTTTACTTTCATATTTTGGAAATGTGAAAGAAAGCTCTTACAAGACCTTAAGTAGAATTTACATGCCCATGACTTCGTAGTGAACTACCCAGAAATTAAGATTCTGGCTTCCAAAAGATGCTTAAAAGAAAAAAAAAAGTGTTTTTTATTTATTTCCTGCTTTCTATTCCCATTTTGCAGAGCAACATTTTCATACTTCTGCAATCATGAGGAAAAGCATTATTTCCCCTAAATGTAATTCTTTTCTTAACTGAATTTGTTCACTATACAGTAAGTAGCAGACCAAAATGGCTGAGCAACACAAGCACAGGCAACACTGCGATGCCTCAAAACAAGGTAACACTTTTTTTTTTACCCCCAAACCACTAAGAAAATTTATAACAGCTGCAGTTTGGCTTTCAAGTATAACCTAAAGTACTCATGCACATAACATATAAAAAGGGTCTTATGCTTTTCCATGCTTATGGACTGGAGATAAATTATTATCTAAAGATGCAAAGGGGGACATAGGATTTTTGGATGATTCAAAGCCTGTACTGAGTCTTACTTTAGAAAATCTGTCATTAAACATTTTCAAGTTTTAACCATGAGGCATTACACAGACTATAAAGTACAGAAGACACAACCTATTCCAGCTCAGAGATGTTGTTAAAAGCAGACTGTAACAACTGAGATGAGAGCAAAATATAAACATTAAAAACAGAATAAGGATTCTAGTAATCACTTATTGCTCTGGTTTTGTTTTCTTGCCTGTATCTTTTCTTTTCGCTGGGCTTGGCTCATGTCCCACAAAACAGGGGATGTCCTGTATTACACAGTCAAGTCTTGTGTCTCCTATGAAATGCATATGGAACATGGTTTCCCACATATTTTCAGAGAAAACAGGCTGTTTTGCAGATGCCTAGCAAACTGGGAAAATGACACAGTGCATACGTGGATGAAACCTGTGTGTGCAACAGATGCAGTGCCAACTACAGTGTATCTGATGCCCACGAAGAGCTGTCACATAGACCCAGACTGTTCTGAATTTCAACATATAGTATGTAGAACCCTCAAAACTAATTTTAGTAAAAGAAAATTAGGGGAGAAAACTAGGGGAGAAAAAAACCCAACCCCAACCAAAACCACCAAGATAAGAAACCTTCTCTTTTTTATTTATAATCCTGAGTGTCATAATTTGTTTGCCTTCTCTCCATTTACATTACTTCCTCCAGCTGTAATACAGGGCAATACTTATTAAACCATCTGCTACTTCATTTTTTGGAAACAGAGTCCTCATTCTGGCATGAAAGAGCCAGCAAAGAGATGGAATGTGATAAATGAGCATTTAATGAATTTACGAACATTGAGAAATCAGTGAGAGGAAACCAAATTTCACTTACTGTAAAGCCTCATTGTCATTTGGAATGGCCATGCCAGCCAGTATTTTAACTATTCCAGTGAATGTTTGGTAGAGAAATCTGTATCTTTTGAAAAGAAAACCCTCACCGCGTAAAGTTAATGCAAATGGTAATTGGTTGAGGATTCACACATTCTGGTTTATTTTTAAAATACACTTGCATTTCAAATAAAGACAGTTCTTGGCCACTGTTCATGTCATTAACAGCTTTAAAACCCTTGGGCCATTCTCTGTGATCAGACACAGGCTATCTGCAAATTATAATAATGGAGAACAGACCCACATTTTGTTTATTTCAGCAGCTTCTGACCATTATGTACACACCACCAAAAGGTTCTGACTGAAACTAGAAAAGCCTTCTAAATGAGAGGCCCAGAGTTTACCCTTAAAGTATCACTTTTTTTTTTTTTTTGCATTCCTCCAGGCTACCAGTTTATCAGAATTGCTGTCTTAAAAGTGTGTGCTATTTTTCTTTCCTGGCTGTATTTCACTCTAAAATTGTGAGCCAGGAGTTTTAGGTAAAAAGTAGCTGAGTGTAGTTTTTATCCACTCTATTGCAGTGAGGTAAAATAAAACAACACAAAGGAGTCTGCTTCATATGTAAGAAATGCTCCAAAATAGAGATTATAAATTAAACTAAAAAGAATCTGGTTCAATTAATAAATCCAAGAGCAGTCTGATTTTGATGTAAACTTTGCAGATTTTTATGTTGATGGTCCCTATTGTTTGCATTGTTTATTGTAAAGGTGTTTAAGTAAATATATTTGAAAATCTGAAAATCTGAAAACAAAAGTAGGAATTAAGTTACTGATAGTTGAGAATAATTTGATTTTAAATTTCTTGGTTAGGCAAGCAGGTTCTCTTGTGGGCAATAACAGTCTATGAAGCACAGTCTCACTACGATGCTTTTAGTAATAGGATTAACTATTGTTTCACATTGACTGGTAGATATAAGACTGTAAAATGAAGTTGTTCCACTATTGCAATGAAATCTAAAAGCACAATAACTTGCAATACTAAAATCCACATTGTAATAATGACATTGAGCAGTTTGCAGGCATTAATATTAGCTCGTGGCTGACAGTTTTAATTTTGTGGATATGAGAAAATGCAAGAATTATTTCAAATACAATAATTACACTTTTATCATCTGCAGAGGGATATTTTTTCTCTAAGCAATTTTCACAAAGAGGTCCAAAACAAACATTTTTCTTTCTTTCTTTCAGAAAAGTGCTGAGGTTTAATGAGAGAAATTAAGAGATGAAAAAGCTTATCAGGTCACTTAATTCTTACTGCTGCCAGTACAGGATTTTCCTTTGCATATTTCAGTGTTTTGCCCATCCATATTAAATTAATCATGCAACAGGGAATCCATTACTTCTCGTGAGAGGCTTTTCTACAGCCTCATAGATCTTAGCCTCAGAAAATATTTCTTTATACTTGGTATAAAATTAAAACAAAGTTTAGGCCATGACTCCTGAAGGTTTCCCTGCCTGCTGTAGTTTTGCCTGGAATACTTCACAGCTGGCTGAAAACTCAGTCCCTTGTTAGCCCATCCTTCCTCACCATCTAAAAAGGAGGGGCTGTAATGGGGGTCCAGAACAAGCACTGCTTAAACTTTCAGCCGACATTTATTTAGTGCTGTTAATCTTGGAAAATGTGCCTACAGCATAAAAGAATTATCTTTCTAAGGAAAATTGTGTCTTAAGATCCAGTTTCTTGGTAGACTGTTTTTTAATCAATTCATAGTTAAGTGTATCCATTACTGAAATAGGTAAGAGTCAAAACAATATGGTTTGGATACAATATTCTGAAAATTGTAATCAAATAAAAAAATACTGATAAGATACTAACATCAGTACTTTAAGTTGAGACAGGTGGTTTTATCCTCGGTTCTCATCACCTCCTGCCGAAAAGCGTTTACAGAAATGAAGTTTGTATAAGGAGAATGAAGCCAACATCTCTCTAGTGAACTTCACGACATTCATTTCACCCAACTTCAGGAGCATTCATCTGAGTTTGTTACTCAAGCATCCCCCTCCCATCAGCAGACAGAAATCTCTGACTCTAGAAGGAAGCCTTGGGTGGCCTGATATTTGTATTTAAGCGAAGAAGGCCACCTTCACACCCTGTTCAAGTGTACAGCCTTTATTATTGGAATAGGGAAATATTCTTCTAATTGTCATGGCATTGTCTAGTGAATATTTTAACTTTACTGTATGCATTTTTGTTCTTAAAAGTGCTACTTGAGTGGGCAAACAGGCAAAGGTAGAAATTAGTAGACTAATATCACCTTATCATTGATTTGATTCATTAAAATTATGTTCCAGAAAAATACTATTCACTGGATATTGCTATTAATAACAGCCAGAGCAGTAACAATTGGTAATGTATCAATTAATACCAAAGGTGAAGCCTAATTGCTATTTAAATAAGATTCTGAATAAGATTCACAGATTTGAGTGAAGATACTGACTTAAAAATCAAGTCAGGACATACAACTACAATCAAGACCTTCTATAATAAAGTTTAAACTGAAGTTAGCAAGCTAAGATTGAACTATTTGATGGGTTTTATAAATATAAGTCAGTTTGTCTGTGGCTAGCTTGGGTGGGAATTCACTTTCAAACAATATGGACATCACCAGGGACAGTCCCTGAATTTCATATGCATGCATTTCTAGCGGGACAAAATAAAGATTTTCAAAGGTTTGAATTTTCTCTGTGCAGTGAAACTACTCAAGTAACAATTTAGATTGAGATAAAATGAAAGACCAGTAAGAGGACTTTCTAATTGGTTTGTGTTAGGAAGAAAACACTCCATTTTAAAGATAGGATACTGATATAAGATTATTTGATCTTCTGTATACATTCCACTGGAGATGGAGGATTATCTTTCCAGCAAATGATTTATTTGGAGAGATAAAGAACACACTGTTAATCAGCCAGTGAGGTACTTATGTTAATATTTACACAGCAATAGGAGTTTCGCTAGTTGCTTGCATGGAGTCAAGGAGTCCAAGCTCAAAGGGGCCCTAATCTTAGTGTGCAGGTAATCTTTCTCCTGTCCCATCATGGGTTCTGATGTGTTGCTAACCAAGGAAGACTTTGGTTCCTTCCTTTGCTCATACAGCAGTAAGACCAATGACAAAAAGCATGCCCAGGTTTTGTGGCAGAATCAGCCAGGTGTGCACTGTTTTAGAGAACTATTACTGAACTATGTGTATTAGTATTGAAAAAAAGCAAATATTTAGATTTAGGGAAAAAAAAACCAGTTTGCAGTTGCTCTGTCCTTTTCAAATTACACATTCATACTACAGTTCAACAAATATGAATATATGAAAATAGGCTGAAAATATTTTTCTTGCACTCTGCATAAAAAGGTTACCGTATGTACCGTATTTTTTTCTTGAGGGAAACAGATGTCAGGAACTAGGTACCTTACTGTTGCCATAAATGTCCTCTCTGTCTCTGAAAGCTTTGTTTATTCCTCTTACACAGTTTCTCACTTCCTTTTCATTCTCTCTTTGACATCAGTTTATCTTTGAATTCAGATTCTTAACTCGAACATGCTCTTTGGAAGTATGACATGCTGTTATTATCAAATAAGTGTGCTATTACCAGATGAGAGAGCCTTCCGCTAACCTGAATGACGGCTTACCAGCGGAAGAGTTTAAATCTCCAAGACTGACTGAGGTTACTTGTAAGGCTAGATTACCGTCAACTGCTTAGACATTTTAAAAATACTCTCCTTTAAACAAACGGCACACACATTTTTCTTTAAGATGTCAGTAAGGCAGATTTCTCATTTTCCAAAAGCCTCTGGATTCTTTCACAGCCTGCTGCCTTTTCACATCCACATAATACAACATTCACGAAACACAACAAAAGTCAAAACCTTACTTAAAGATTTTAGGTTTAAACTATCCAAGTGCACAAAGCTGTAATTAAAAAGACATTTTTCAAGGAGCGTATAAACAGTGTATCAGCATACGGTGTAAGAACATCAGTTATTTTTTCACAGATGTGCTATGGAAATAATTTTTAAAACCAAGTTTTAAAAACCCTACTAGAGTTAGTTGCTACTCATTATCATGCAGGTTAATTTGTTCAGTTTCAAAATAAGGGTAAGCTGTTTAAACAAGTGCTGTATTGGTTTTTTGCCCAGTATAGGAGATGGACAGGGCACAGCACTTAACACTGTCATAAATATTCAGCAGTCAAATTGTTAGATCCTTAACATTAGCTGTAATTTTAAACTCATGCTATTTGAGTTTAGGATGTAATTGCACTTGTTACCAGCTAAAGTTTGCTGTCATCACGTAACTCTGAAGAGAATGAGCACAGTCTTTGGGCATTATCGCCAAACAATATAAAAATGTTAAGGAGGAAGGATGCATAGTGACTATTCTTCATAACCCTGGGACTCACTTCCTACTTCCGTATATGAATGATTCAACTTTCAAAGATTACAATAACATTCATTATTAAAAAATACTCAGAATGAAAGAAACTACCATCTGTCCTATGAGTAGGAACTTCACTGATGCACTGCGAGAGTCTTCTTAAGTATCTGCACACAATATTTGTAGAGATTAAAGTTTTATAGATATTTGTGTATTCTACTCTAGATATTTCTTGAAAAACTGTATTGATAAAAGAAACCAGTATGAAAGTAATGAAACAGTAAAAACTAAGAAGCATGTTGCATTTAAGGTTTTGGAATGTGGAAGTGATAATGAGAGAACTTTCAAAAAACAGCTATTCATGTTATCTTTGCTGCTCAAGATGTGATATTACAAAGTCTCAATCTAAATTAACATGACTAATTATGGTTTAGGTACAGTGGCATCTACAATAGGCTAAGTATATACATATATAATATTAATATCTAAGATATTAACACACATCAACACATATATGTACATAGTGAATATATATTACTATCTAATTTCTTTTAATGTTAATTTAATCTCAGTCAAAAAAGCCTTGAGCAGATGTAACAACATGTGGATATCAAAATAAGTAGAAAATATGCTTATGGTAAATGTCAGATCAAGTGAGAAAAGACATACCAAGTATAACCAGGACAGTCCAAGAGAGCAAATCCAGTCAGTGTCTGCAAAGCAAGAAATGAAGTTTACATATTTGATGAAAGAGGTTCTGGAAGAGAAGCTTACAAAAATGAAAACCTAGTGGAAGCAATTAATACAGTCTACTTGTGTGAAGCTTATGGCTGTCTAAGAATTCTTGCAAAAATAAAGTTGAATGTTATTTACAGAAATAGAAAGGCAGAACTAATATAATAACCTTTATAAACAAGGCCTATTTCAAATGTTATGGAGTAACCATACAGAATTTTTTACAAAATTAAATGTGTTGATGATGATTAGGGTAGGAATTTGAGAGACATTAATTGAAGCATAGCATCAATAAAGGGAGAGAATAAAATACCAAAGAAACAAAAGGACTCTCAGATTATAGTTTTATATTCATGGAAGGACTGTGGTGGTATCAATGCTGAAAGAGAAGAAGGGGCCAGGGCACAAGGACTTCCAAGAGAAGATACAAAATCTGGTTTTGGCTGCATTCTGCTTCCACTAATGGCGTGACATCTAGGAAAAATACCATGTGCTAAGATGATGGATTGGATGTTCCAAAGCAAGATGGGAACAAACAGGCTGAGTCACCAAGACAGAGTGGTAACTGAAATTTTCAGTGGAGCAGATGATTGACCTCTTGTCCCTTCACCAAAAGTACAATATGAGAATTAACTGGGTAAATGCCCTCCCTTGAAAGGAAGGGCGCTCTAAAGAGATGTGACAGAACGTCAGAGACAGAACATAGACAGAACATTGCCTATGAATTCACAAGATGTTACACCAAATGTTCTGAATGATTAGAAGTAAACAGCATCTAAGAAAGTGAGGGGAATCCTGCAATTTTTTTAAAGAAGTCATGAGAGAAGTGGAGTTCAGGACAAACAAAAAGGATAGTAGGCCAATGGTGGGGAAAGTAGGAATGATTGGTAAGATATCACCACTAATTTTAGAAATGATGAAGAACTGAACTATGGGTCTTGATGAAAAGAATTTGTTTTGGCTTATCAGGAAACAAAATAATCCAACACTCCTCTCTTTCAAAGAGAGTGTAAAATCTCAAAACAGATAAGATTTTCAGCAGACTAAAAATCTAGAAGGGTCCAAGATCCTGTTCCCTATTTTCTAAGTTACGAGTTCATGGGTCTTGTCCTTGTTGACATTTGTTCCTGAGAAACATGCTAAACTACTCCCAGTGAAAGAAAATATTTTGGAGCCAGCAATTGGAACTACCACAAACTAATATTAAAAAGTACCAGGAACCAAAGGTGGGGTCTTAGCATTGAGTGTCAAAATGCGAGGAATGTAAATGCCAGGAATATATAAAATGCTTCATTAATTTATTCCAAGTTTCAGATAATATTTCCTCTAAGATTTGATTCTGAAGTACCATTTTCTCACACTACTGCATTTTCATTTAGATATGCAGACCAAATATCCCTACAAGTATGCAGCACCAAAACCTACGTGTTTACATTGTTCTGCCTTTATTTTGCACATATTTCATTACGTATTTTTCCCTTACTAAAACAAGAAAACTGCTGAAACGAGAACTAGCTTTTCTACTAAATCAACAGCTTGAAAGTTTTAGGTGGCAAAGTCTGCAGATAGCAGACTAAACCCAATTCAGACTTTTCTTACATTACCTCAAAAACCTTTATGCTTCCTTTTCTATCAGAGATCTCACAAGGTCTCTGTACTTGCTTGTCACACGGAAGCTGTGCAGCTCTAAGTAAAACGATAATTGGAAAGATAATGTTAGTGGTATTCAGGCATCTTTCTCAAAGCAGCTTAGTCATATGCTGTATGGAATAAAACCAGGATTGGCAGAGTAAGGGAATTTGCTGTTTCCCAGGAAAGGAAACTGCCTGCAACACATCTGGCAAAACGTTCTAAATGTTTAGTTTTGACAAAATATACATTTTAACTCTTCTTATAAGGTGAGTTCCGGAGAGTGGGTATCTTCTTTCTCAAAAGGGAAAGATCTAATTTGTACTTTAAATATGCCAAGCTGCTATTTGCTAAGTTATGTCAAATTTTATATACACTCAGCTATAAAGTGAGCAGGAACTCACAGGCTAAGCAGCTACATTTCGCTTTATGGAATAAATGAGCCACTCCATATCGACAGCTGAAATAAAAGATGAAGAGAACAATGAACATGAAAAAAAAACACCGAGAGGAAGGAACCAGTCTGAATTACAACTTCTAACTCAGTTTCATATGGACGTATATAAGGTTCAATGCCAAAGTATTTACATTACTTCCTACTTCAACATGTCTAACAAGGAGATGTTCCTTCTCATAAATGACGGGAGACAGATCCTCTCTGTCATTCAGCTTTTCTGGAATAAGCCCTGCCCTGCAAGCAGGCTTGTAATTATGCCTCTGAGGCTCAGCAAAAAGCTTGTATTCAGGCATCTTCCTTCCTCCTCCTCAGTTTTCAAGGACGAAAATGTATTTAACTTGCCTTACTTTTCACACCAGTTTTCTAAATTTAGCTGTTACTACTTTCTTTCCCCCTGAACTCTGACTGGCTTTGACTCCCCAGAGAGGCAGAGAAGACCACTTCCTCCTCCACAGCTGGGAAAGCTGCTCCCAAAGGGATAGAAAGGGTGAAGGTTCACAATAAAATGCTCCGAAAGATGCACCAAATACGGCACTAGCCTGCAGCGAAGGGTTAAAGGGATGTATATTTATTTTGTTGGCAAGGTGAACGCTCACTAACTTTCTTGGGCAGTGGGAAAGAGAATTTCATTAAAGCAATACGCGTCTGCTGGATCTAGATGGGGGGGGGGGGGANTGAGGGGGGGGGGGGGGGGGAATGGCAAAATCCTCCCTCTGTTATGTGTGTACGTGTTGGGAGTTGTATTCCAGTTATTGCCCTGACAGACTAGAAGTATCATGGAAAAGTTGAGGGAAAACATTACCATGGTGAACCTCAGAGCTAGATGAGAAGCAGAGGTCACTGGTGGTGCCTGCTGTGCTGGTAAGGGTCTTCCATTACCAATCTGTCATCAGAACAACACCTGCAGTTCCTGTACCTTTACCCCAAACTGCTAACAGCTGCCATAGCAACTGGCCATTCATTCATTCATTCATTCATTCATTCATTCATTCATTCATTCATTCATTCAAAATAACCACCAAAAAACCCACCCCAAAACCAACCCCAAAAACCAGACCACAAAAAACCAAACCTAGCCAAAAAAACAGTGAAAGGTGAACTAGTTTCTCTTCCCAGTATTCATACAACCACAGTTCTCTCTAGTGGAGGTCCAAGATACAGCAAGCCTGGTCAGGCTGCCTCCAAGTTCAGTTTTGCTTCTGGCCCTGTTACGGCTCAAGGGCCTCCCAGGGTCATGCATCAGCCTTTCCTAACGGAAAACAGACTCTGGATCAAACCTTTAGAGACACTTCAGTCTCTCCTCAAAAACCCAGCAAAAATGAGCTGCCAGATTATGTTGGTGATCTTACTCACTGGTGTGGCATACAGATGGATTCCCAGCAATTCAAAAACTGTCAATTTAATCAAGCTGCTCATGGAAATCCCATCTAATGAATTTTCAGCATCCATTAAACCTTGTCTTTTTTATCTGTAGAGTCCCCTAAGTAGATGTCTAATAGTTAAAAACAAAACCATTGAAAGACTAGACCGGTCAGGCTCACCTTTCCCTTTAATGTCTAACTAAGGGATTAAAAAATGCATGAAAATATAATCAAAGAAATTAAATTTAACTTCTAGTTCCTTGACATTTAGGAGAGAAGTGCGTTCAGGTCTGAACCATTCTTATTTTCAGAACTACAGTATCAAAGCCCTATATTCTTTGGGCTAGCTGTGAGAGGATAAGAAAGCAGGGAATGGACCAATTTAAGGCTAAGTACAAGTCACAACAGGAAGTTCTCATTTTGTTTAGAAAATTAATAAAAAATATTCAAATAAAAGGAAATACAGGATTTGAACATCTGGTTAGATACCTAGAAATGTTTCACATAGGCTAGTCTATAATCCTACATGCTGTCCTCATTGCATAATAGTAGGTTACTCAACTACCTTGCAAAAGACTGTTATTCACATGGAATTAAGTATTCTTTCAAAGACTTCAATATATTGAAAAGCAGAAATCACTATGCTGAAAGCTTTTGAAACTCCATTAACAATGCAGCTAGCTGTCACATTAATTTGTTTTGCTATTGCAATACAAAGTTGAAGGGATGGAGAATGCATAAATTATATGCCAAACCCTCCAAATATGTCCATTTTGCAGAAAATAATCCTGTCTGTATCCCAAGTTTCAAACATATTCCTCCATTTCCTCTGGCTGGAAGATGAGTGGTGGTAGATGAACACTCCACAGGAACAAAAATCTGACAAATTGGTTCCACGGGTCAAGGTCCGAGTATAATTTGAGTCTTTCTGGAAGTCTCGAGGATTGAATTCTAGAGATCTTCCTTTTCAGAGGTAAGTATGTATTATGTAAAGAAATCCCAACAGCTTCCAACAATGCCAGGCATGCATTTTAACTGCTGCAACTATTTTTGACATCCCCTGAACACAACTTCCATGGTTTTAAAAGTCCACGTTAATATACCATATGAAATATAGCAAGTTGTATAAGAAAGTCTATCCTAAGAGATCCTGAGGCATGTCAGGATTTTCCTCATATGAGAGAAACTTTAGTCTGTAATTCATGTTAGTTTGACCAGCACGGCATTGCCTTTGTTTATTTTAATTAAGAAAAATCTATAGCTTCCAGATCCAGACTGAGCAAAACATGCGGTTTGTCTTCAGGAGTCAGTATCCTATTGTGCTGGTTTCAAGAAGTCATTTTCAAAAACAGAGAAGTAAACTTCCCCCCCCCCCCCC
>VXBZ01003012.1:206982-279802 GCA_013399135.1 Heliornis fulica
CCCCCAAATTCAGTGGAATCAGCTCTTTCCCAGGGTTTGGTAAGTTGGTTTGGAATTTTCTGCGTTTTCAAGATCAGTCATCATGGCAGGAAAGAAAATGGAAGTGGGAGGTCAGGGGAAGATCTTTTTACTGTTACATATACATTTCATATACTTCATTAGGTTTCCCCCCTCACCATTTATAGGTGTTTCCAGCTGCCAAGGACATGGACTTGGGCTAGTGATGGCTGATGGGGTAAGTGCCATTCAGGCATGCCACAGCCGGCAGCATCTCACTGCCACCCTGGCTGGAGAGTTGTGCCCCCTGGAACGACATGCCTAAAGATGAGTGTTCATCTAGGAACTTCAGTAAAACACAAAGTTCGTCTGAAAGCTGATAATTAACCCCCCTCTCCTGCTCTCTTCGCAAGACGTGCCCAAGCCTGCTTCTGTACGCTCAGGACAGTGTCTTTCTCTGTAATTATACCATGCATCAAACACAAATGGAATTACACCTTGTTCCAGTGCACTAGAAAAAAAACAACAAAACCAAAACACCCAAACTTCTTCAGAAAGGACTAACAAGCCCAGGACGTTTTTTTTTTTTTTTTTTCCTTCTCCCCCCTTTCTCTTCTCTTTTTGTTTTAGAAATGATTACCTCCACAACTACTTGACAAGCACAGTCGGAGGCTGTCGGAACCCACTGCTCTGTCTAGGAAATTCCTAATGAGCCGCGCTGCAGGAATTCGCAGGGGTCCCGTAGCTGCCGGCTCCTCCCCGGGGTTTCCTCTCGCTCCTCTCCGCGCCGCCCCGCGCAGCTCCGCGCCCTGCTCTCCCCTCAGCGCGCTGTGCGAATGCCGCCCCCATCCCCCGCAGGAAGGCACTGGCGGGGCCGGGAGGGAGGAGCAGCTCCGCTCCGCGCGTCTGCCCGCTCTTATCAACTTATCATATAAGGGCAGGGAAGTGATTGATTCGGGGGCCGGGGCTGTGACACCGAGGAGCGGCAAACCTCGCGGCTCCGGCTCCCGCGGCTCGGAGGGGACAGCCCGGCCTTTCCGCGCCTGCCAGCGCGGGGCACGGCGGGTGAGGGAGTAGCGCGACCGCAGCCCCTCGGCACATGACAGCAGGGCGCCGCAGTTCAGCGCAGGTTAGCTAGGCGCGGGCTCTGGCTGGCGCGTAAGGCTCGCCCGGGTTTGCCGCGTTAGCGCAGGAGTTAAAATGCAGCTGACTGTTTACTTCTGTCTGGGCTGCGGTGTCTTCTTAGCTTCGGGATACAACTCTTTTAGTAAGAGCATGGAGACGATAGGCAAGAAGCAGTACCAGGTTCAGCACGGGTCGTGCAGCTATACCTTCCTTTTGCCCGAGACGGACAACTGCCGATCGTCCGCTTCGTATGTGTCCAATGCAGTGCAGAGGGATGCGCCTTTAGATTACGATGATTCGGTTCAAAGACTGCAGCTACTTGAAAACATCATGGAAAACAACACGCAGTGGCTCATGAAGGTAGGTCCTATTTGAAAAATCTTCTGCACAGAACCTCATTGCCTGGTTCGTGGTGTCATTCCATCAGTTTCTAAATTCACAAAATGCGTTATCTAAGCTAAACTTTGGAGCTACCTTTCAATCAGAACTTGTACAGATGTCTCGGAGCAATTTGACTGACTAGGAGGGGAGGGAGAACTGCACTTCTGTGTGTGCAGAGCTCCTGCTTTAAAGTTTGCCATTACATTTGGGTTGCTTGGACAAATAGCAATGCCATACACAGGCGGGCTGCGAGCACGTCTGAAATCCCTAATGTCAAAGAACCAGCTACTAAGCTGTAATTAACTGACGAGGGCCATTGTGTCTCTGTTTAAGGAGTATAGAATGTACCTTTATCTGAGGCGTGCTTGAAGAATGCTATCTGAAACATGATTTCAAAACTTGCCTGCAGAAATGAGCATATTAAGACCCACTGATAAAGAACTGTAATCCCAAGGCAGGACCGCAGGTCTGACTAGCAGTGAAATTAGCCTAAAGAAGTGATAGAATTTCAAGAAAGCTCATTAGCGGATATCCTTTGCATCCTGTAACATTTCCACTTAAACATACAATATTCAAGGGGGAAAATATTCTGGAAAAGGTGTTGCAGATGCCACATAGCTTCCGTTAATGCAACTGCATTGTAAGGAAGGGAAAATGACACATTTGTTGCTGCTGTGGCAGCATCTGTAACTACATACCTTAAACAATAGGGACAATGCATACTGTGTAAGTTCTTAATATCACTGGACAATAAATCTGATCACTAGCCTGCATTTTTATGGAAACTCATTTGATTCTAAATGCTAAGCTGTTCGATAGATTTTGCTTTAATAAACCTTTACTTCACTGGCACCTGGTATAGTTTAGTAGCACAGTAAATTTATGAATGTTTATGTGTCATGCCAATTTGCCTTTCTTCTAAGCAAAAAATATGCTGAGGACTTAACTAAGCAGTTGACATATCATCTCCAAATAAGTGTTCAAGTGATGTCATAAGGGTATTTTTCAAAAAGCAAGAAATACTTGTTGCTAATGGAGAGAAATCACAATCGTCTACAATGACTAGCTAATTCTTTTCTAATCTGATGTGACTGAAAAATAATTTTGTGGTAGGGTTCACTTCTCTCATCAGTTACAAAGTTGCAGAACGAGCATGATATAATCCAAGGAACCTACTGGAGAATTTGTGTGTGTAAGAAACAGAAGTCACACTTCAAAGCAGAAAGCATGGTCTTCACATCTACCTGAAGGTGAACCTTGAGGGTTAAAACTAAAATGCTTCCATTTGAAGGCTGCAGTGTGAGCCCCTAAATCTGTCTCTATGGATTTAGGATGCTTGATTGAGATATCCAAGTAATGTCAGCTCAGTAGCTTTTGGTTTTTTAATCTCACAGGCAAACACACTTCCCTCTCCATGCTTACCTTTCTGCTTACTAATTTACAGTGCTCACTATTGTCATGTTAAGACCAAGATTAACAGATGTGCAACACAGGATGAAAAACACACAAAGTAAAACAGTCTAATCTACCCAGCTGCTAAGCAATTTCCTAACATAAATAGTAAAATCACACACGGGACTCCAGTACTAAATGCCACTTAAGTAGGCAAACACAGTATCATAAGTGACATCAGGTAAACAAAAAACAGTAAGCAAATTCCAGCCTCCTTATTTAGTAAAAACTAGGCTTTTTCCTGTCCGTTCCTGGGAAATGAGTTACGAGAGGAATAGGTTAAGTATATCTAATCCATTCTTTAAAGGAACAAAAGGCAGATTTTCTGTTTTACAAGGCAGAAAAACATTTCTTTTGGTTGAGCAGAGATTTCCAAATATGATGCTTTAGAGTAGCCTGTTTTTTTTTTCCCCTAGCTCTTCCACAGCTAAACATCCTGTAAAATAACCCCCGTTTGCCTTTTTCACTATTTTAACACCTGCTCTTTATGTCATCTGTTTTGCTCACAAAGAGACTCCAACAAAAGTAGCTTTTCCTCAGATTTGCTTTGCTAGAGACACCTGGTTTGCAAGAAGATGAAAAGCAAACAATAACCTTTAAAGTTGCCTACAGAGTGTACATGTGTGTTTTTTTAAAGGCGACTAATACACATTCCTAGGTTCGTGTCTCAATTTATACAAATACAATTCTAGATTAATGAAGGCATGGCAAAAAAAAAAGTCAGTTTTTATACTGTACTGGAAGTGTGGAATCATTGGAAGAGTGATTTTAAAAAAACAATCTGGTGTTAACTTTTCAGCAATTGAACAAAATACTGCTTTTCTAATAGTTCCTTTTGCTTAGGCAGCACCAGCTTTGTTTTGAAGTTGTGTAAAAAATATTACAAAAATTACAAGCTTCTAGCGTGAATTTACCTTTAAATGTTGTTTCTGAAGTATTGTACATCCCAAAACATTTTTACACTCCTCCCCCGCTCCTGCCTTTAATCCATCAACCAAAGGAAACACTCTGTTTCTGAATGAACACTAGGCTGTATGAATGGAACAGCATGGGAAGTGTGCGCTTCATCTGGTTAATGGACAGACACAATGGGAAGAAAATGAATTACGTAGGTCCAGGTTCTTTTCTGATCTACTCTTGCCCAGGGAGGTGACTTTGTACAGCAATTGCTACAAGCTGCTGCTTCATGAATCACAGAGGTTTTTTGGTCTGAACTGTAGTAATGCCTTTAGCCACTACGGTAAATACCGAACCTAAAATTGGAATGTCCTTTCAAAAGTAGATTATGTTTAAGCATTCAGAGGACATACTAGAACAAACCACTCTTACACCTAATCCAGTGGGTTAGCATTAAGCCAGTAAGCGATGCTGTAGAGCAAAGGCCAGACCCCTAGGTCAGCTGTGCAGCAGATACCTCAAACAAACTTTCTTCTTTGACTTTCCCTACCTTGGGATCAATTTTTATATTGACATGTAAGAATTTTTTTTAATGCGTGTGTGTGCAGGGAGAAGTCTCAATAATAACATTTGCAATTAATTTGAGAGGATAGCAGATTGAGAGGATAGCTGAGATACATGCTTACACTTAAAATCTCTAGACTTGTATGTTGACTGTTTGGGTTTTTTTATATTAAACCATCGTGTTTTCAGATATTCCTAGAAGACAGACAACTGGCCTAAGTTCCACAGTTAAACAAGTCTCTGAATTAATGGTGACATTATGATATGTATCATAGCTTTTGTATTCAAGGGGCACATTTTTTTTCAGGTACTAAGACAGTGATATAAATGAATGCTAATGGGATTTTACTTCTTAGTACATAAACTACTAGATCCTGTGACTCAGGAGAACCTATGATTCTGTTCAAAGCAGTAGTGTAAAAAAACGAGTCATACTTTCTTAGAGTTTCCTGTTACAAATACTTGAAAACAGCATATGATCAAATGGAATTGTTCCATATGCTCTAGTCTGATCACACATATTATTATTTGTAGTTTTATCAGCAGATCAAGAAACTAAAATACAAAAGTCTGTGCCAAGAGTCAACATTTAAGCCTAAGACCAGAACTTTATCCTGAACCATCCCAGAAAAGTAGGAGAAGGAATCTTTGCTGATAGAGATGCAGTATCTTTAGATACTCTGAACTGAGATTGTTTTTTCCTCATTCTGTTATCCTGGAAGCTAAAAACCCTTTGTCAATTTCAAATGTAGCTCTTCACCAAGCACAAACAAAAATCACATGTTTTAAGATGTATGGGAATGAATGCTTATAATTTCTGAGTAATTACCAATGAAATGTTATAATTACTGTCATACTCATACTGAATTTCATATCACAAATAGAAAAACATATTCTGGCATGCTGTCATGCATAAACATCTGCATACAATGGACAAGGACAAATACGTTGTACAGTCTTAGATTTTGAAGTATGCAGGAGATGATTCTGACTCTGAATCTAGAGCTGCATTCCTTTCCTAAGTAATGCATCTGTTTTCACTTATGTGAAAAGTGCTTGTTTCTATCTATCTGCTATGTATTTGCTAAGCAAAAGAATACTGGCAGGACGCAAAAAAAAAAAAAGTTTTTTCACTTCCAGATTAGTAGATGTTACAGGATAAATTTCCACACTACTTTAAACGATCTGACTGTGCAATTTATTGTTATATCTCCTGTGGGTTGATATCTGTGAAAGGATTTGAGACATTACTGTTCCATGTGTTTAAAAGCTACGTTGTAAAGACTGTTTCGGCATCATTCCACAAATAACCAAAGTGGCTATACAAGTATGAAATTGTACACAGTCAATGAAGAGGACTAGAGATCTTCTTGTATGGCTCTACAAAACAAAATTGAAATTGAGAGCTCACCAAGACGTTAGCAGTGAAAATGTGATAAACAGAGGCTTGTTATACCAAACCACTTGTAGTAGCATTCAAGATATATTTTAATTTACTTTATTATTAATATGATCATAAAAGTATAATCTTTGACTGGTCCAGACAACAAATTGGGAAACCTACCTTCACCATTAATTCATCAAGTGCTTTATTTTTCTACTTTTTTCACTTTCTTCAAGTGCACATTTAGAACTTTCTAGTCCTTTTGCACACCCTCTTATCAGCATAGTCTTTAGAATATCTTAGAAATTTTTGCAGAGTGACTGAGGTTCAGAACGGTGTTTCTTTTACAGACAACTATCTTGTTAGTGGTCCGTTTTTTTTTTGTTGTTAATTATGAACAAATTCAATAATGTGAATCTCCCTGTAATTTACCAAGGAAAACATCAGATATTATTTACTTGATTCATAATCACAAGAAAGAAGCTATCATGTATTTATTGCTCAGAAAGTAATTTTGCCCAGAAGACAGAGATACTAATTTCTAACCTTCAGAATATGACATCTAGTATCTTTAGTGACTTACTGTATTGTCCTTTCCATACTACAGCATTTGTGCTTTTGAAAATATACCACATTACACATTATGTGATTTACGATATTTCTTAGAGTGAGCCAAGGCAACTTAACAAACTACTTCTTATTTAACTGTCTTTTACAGACTTTAATGCAAGACCCTCCGATTGCATCTGTTATTTCATAGGCTTTTACATAGCCTGGCTGAAAGCCAAGATGAGGGCAAAGTAAGACTTTCTTCCTCTACCATTACCATTATAATAGAGCTGGACATGAAAAATGCTGTCAAGTGGTTTAGAAGACATGGTCTCAGACCTTAAATTACGGTCTACAACAGAGAGTTGCCGCTCTTAGGATGAGTCACATGATGAAATTCTGAGATACCTTAATTTGTCCCCTAGAGTAAATTTAGTCTGTTTCTTCAGGCTGGAAGAGAGAGGAATAGAGGAATGGAAAACTTGAAAGAAATCTCAGTTGAAGAGGCAGATTTATCAGCACTGCTGAAGCAGCTGCAAAGGCTAGCCTGCTCTATTGCCTTAGCCTATTACTTTGGCATTAAAATTTGTAGGTCTCAGACTCAAAAGACAATAGGTAGAAAGGAGAAATGTGGACTACAATGCAAATGTGATACAAATATAAATGTTATGGTTCCCACTTATTAAAACAGCTTTGGTACAAGAGTAAAATTTGGACCTTTCATAGAGTTTTGTGTCTCCCCATTCCCAGACCCTGACAGTCACAGAACCACAGAATGGTTTGGGTTGGAGGGGACCTCAAGGATCACCTGGTTCCAAACCCTGGCCAATGGGCGGGGACACCATTCACTAGCGCAGGTTGCCAAAAGCACTATTCAACCTGGCCTTAAACACTGCGAGGGAGGGGGCAGCCACAGCTTCTCTGGGCAACTTGTGCCAGGGCCTCACCACCCTTATAAAAAAATTCTTCCTGGATCAGGAGATGCAGGTTGTACTTCAGAGGAAAAAGGTTCTGTTATCTACTTAGCAATAGCATACTGATGGAAGCCTTACCAGTACAGACTGCAGAAGAGAAAATGGGAGATGTTTCTTGAATCGAAAAACATTTCATATATGTAAAAGTACATGAAACAAGGATGTCACACACATAGAATATTTTGTTAGTCTAAATGCTCTCACTAGGAAATCTCTCACTGGCAATAATGGTCAAACCACTAAGAAAATAATTTGTCCCTGGACTATAAGTATCAAAATAATCTTCAAGAAAAGGCGAGTTTCTGTAGCACCAAATAAGAAGTTCTAGAAACGAGCACACACAATTTTGTCTGCTGTTTTATTCTTTGAATTTCTCAGACTAACCCAATATAAATTACACTTGAAAGAAAATAGTAGAAGCATCAGATAACTTCATAGGGCTAGGCATCTGGAAAAAAAAAAAGAAGGTATGGCACAGCAATTTAATACTCAGAAATGCCTTAGAGATATGGCACATTCCACAGTGGAACAAATTAAACCAATAACCTCACACACACACGAAAACTTAAGCACTGCTTTACAACTGGAAATAGTGTGATCATTTCATTTCCTTTAAACAGATATATCTCTAGGGAATAGGGCAGAGGAAAAAAAAAGAGAAGTATATTTATTTTCTAGTGAGAATAAATGAAACCTAAAGGTGAACCTTTAGGTGAACCTAAAATCTCTTCCAAGTAAACCAAGCTCGGAGGAAATGTTAAAGAATTCTTCAGGTTACAAAATCCAGATCCATGTTTTGTATATAAAAAAAAAAAATCCTACACCTAAGTAGTTCTGCAAACACTCACTGTGTCAGTTTTCAAGCTGTCTAGGAAAATACATTACTACTCCTTAAATGACTTTTTTTGTTGTTGTTTGTTTTTAAATGCTTACTAGATTCCAAATAATTACTGAAAATCCTATTAGTTTTTATCTGTTTATGGAGCCCTAGAATTGAGATGTTTACAAAGCTCAGCAAACATATGCTGCAATTTGTCTGATTAGGAGATACCTGATCTTCCAACTTCCAGCACATTATATGGCTTAGTCTGGACAGAGGGAGGTAAGCTACAGGAACTTTTCTCCTGTCTTACACTGCCCATACAAACCTTTATCAGTTTATCTAATAATCTTTCAGGAGCCCATTGAGGTCATCACAAGGTCTTACTGCTAAAAAGAGAGGGCTAATAGGATAGGCAACCTTCTCTCCATCAACTTCTCTCTCTGCTACTAAAAGTATGGATTCAAATCTAGTATTCCTCACAGACGTACATTACTTGCAAAAGCTGTACGAAGCGAAACGCTTCCCTCTCTACATGTGTGACTACTTCAGAATTCTCAGATGACAGCAACAAACTTTCCAATTCAGCTGTCTCTAGCAATTCCGGTTAAACCTAAGCGGCATAGAGTGTCCTAACTTTGCTCAAACTATCTTTAATACTATAGAGGAAAAAAAATCCTACCAGTTTTCAGGTATCAAGCATCATGACAGTTCTTAAAAAAAAAATGATGGAAACTATATAGTGTACCTTTACTGTATAGTGTACCTCTGAAGAACAACGTTTCAAAGGAGGAGACTGAGGGGAGACCTTACTGCTCTCTACAACTACCTGAAAGGAGGTTGCAGTGAGGTGGGGGTTGGTCTCTTCTCCCCAGTAACAGGCGACAGAACTAGAGGAAAAGGCCTCAAGTTGCAACAGGGAAAATTTAGGTTAGATATTAGGAAGAACTTCTTTACTGAAAGAGTCATCAAGCCCTGGAACAGTCTACCCAGGGAGGGGGTTGAGTCCCCATCCCTGGAGGTGTTTAAAAGACGGGTAGATGCGGTGCTTGAGGACATGGTCTAAGGGTAGACTTGGTGGTGGTAGGTTAATGGTTGGACTGGATGATCTTAGGGGTCATTTCCAGACTTAAAAATTCTATGATTCTATGAATTTTTTATCATTGATTTTGGTCAGTGAGTGTGTTGTGGTAACACAGCTGAGAGCTTAACACACTATTGTATTGAAAAGTTATTGTCCAGAAGTGCAGGGAGTGGGGGTGGGGGCGAAAAGCTTTGCTTGGTAAATATTCTGCTTGATAATTTTTTTTGCTTAATAAATTGCAGTTCTCTCCATGTTAGTGACTGAAACTCTTTGAAAGGCATTAGTTTTTAGACTCTGTAGTAGCTTTTAATAATGTAATTATTAAGGAATTGAAAATAGTTATATTCATTTCAAAAGCTGTGCTAAAGCATGAATGAGGAGCAGAGTAATTCAGTATAAAGTCAAAACTAGAATATTAAGAGTATTCTGGTGTGGTACAGCATAATCAATCACACAACTGTCGTCATTTGAGCTACTTTAGAAGCTATGTTTTAGTGTGGTTTTTGAACAAAGTCTTTGTCAAAACCACATGAAAACACAACTAGGCAAATGTTTAATCTATCACGCTGCATAACAGACCTTATGGACTAGGAGAAAAGCTAGAAGTTCTCATCTTCAGAGGAAGAAACTTTGTATCCATTTTTAAATGGTAGGATCTTCTTCAAATCTCTTGATTTGCTTAATGACTGAACAGTACATTAGGCTGTGTCCAAACAACAGCTCTGCAGACCTGCTCATTGCATCAGGAGTCATTCACCTCATGTACTCATGGTATCAGCTTCATCGCTATGCTGACTTTTTGGGTCAGGACTGCACCTGACGTGTGTGATCCTGGAAGGAAAAAGCCTCTTTTGTTCCATTCTGTCAGAGTGTGGGAATGGGGAGACACCCAGCTCAGTGGAAAGGACATTCCTGGGCAATAGCCATAGCCCTTAGCCTACCAGCAGCCCCCATACATATGATACGACGTTAGCGTACCAGAGGCCTGCCTTCTGCTATATGACCTGAGGTATCATTATATAGACTTTCACTCGCTTTACATTTCATTATATAGTTGTACATGGTGGTATTTAGGTAAGGAAGGTGTAATTTTGATAGCTGGCATCTAAAAGCATCTTTACCTTCCTCCAAAGAGATCATACAAAGACCCTTTGTACTTTCTTTAGGTCCTTTCCTTTGAACTACAATGTTCTGTTCTGTATGGTTACTTCTGTACAATTTAATCCCCAGTTTCCATTTGCAGAGTACAACTACTTGCAAGGTGCTAATTCAAACCCATAGTTTCAAAGTGAATTAAAGCCAGCCTCTTAAAAACAATGTGCTGGTCGATCAAAAAGATGTAGCCTCATTGTCAGTTAACACCTGATACAGCTGGTATCATGGAAAAATCTCAGCTGTGCAAAAAGTCACCATTCAAACATCAAAAAAGCTGTGCATCAAGACCAAAATATAGGTAGCATTGGAAAACACACTTGCCATATTTTCCTATTGCATTAACAAATATCCTGTCCATTCTGGCAGTTCAATATTAAAAAAAAATCCCTGGTAAAAACTTACAAAACAATTATTAATGTTTTTGCTTTTCAGAAAGCTTTTCAATAAACAGGGCAATTCAGCTATTCAAAGGGAACACCAACTTCCCATTTCTTAATACAACTTAAAAAACCTAGGCAAAAGACAGATTAAGCAAATGAGGAAAACCAGATAAAATCTTACTTTTTCTGCTTCTAAGGAACTGACTTAAATAAAACTAAACTTCCTTGCGTGAGGTCTGAACTTTGACCATATTAACTATCCCTGTGTTTTCACTTATGTCAAACCTCCATCCTGATGCCAGATTTTCTGTCAGATATAACAACTGCCTATAAAGTAATACTAAATTAAAAAACCCTGTTCTGACGGCTTCTGGAGCCTTACTGGGAATGTTTTCAGAAAGCTACTCTGACTTGATGATACAAAGTTCAAATAACTAGAAGGTAAACCCCAAGACTAATAACCTAACCCTTAGAAGGAGTATAAATTGCAACAAATATAAACAATCTGATCCTGTTGAAATCTTACCACGTACAAGCAAGGATTCTGACAACTACAGTTTATCAGCTATGGAAAAAAGATCAAATACAGTTAATAATATCATAATTTCCCCCGACCCAAAGGTTATTTGACTTGCATCTAGAGGTTAGCTACTTTGTAACAGTGAACTTTATCATTTTAAAAAGACTCTGAAGATAGCAAATAAAAAGTTAGCTCTACTCTAGGCAAGTACAAAAATTCCCACTGATGTTTTAGTGAAACTGAGATTTCATCTGATGTATCTAAAAACTAATTTGATTCAAAAGGTGAAACTCTTTTGTGAAACTATTTGAAGTTGATAATGGAGTACACCAGTCAATCAGACATGTGCTTTACGGCTTAATTCATGTGGACTACTTCTAACTAGTAAAGATGCTGTTGGAACAGGAAGAAAGGGCGATGATTTTAATCACAAGCAATACACATTTTCCTTTTCTTGTCCTTCTCAAATCAAAGTGGGAGTAACATATCCCAAGAGTCTCATCCAGTCAAGCTCTTCGCACTCATAATTTTCCTTCCAATTGCACAATGTTTTTAACCCTCAAGCCAATCATTCAATTCCTTCCCTCAGCTGGCTTTAAGATCAGCCTTCCAGCCCCCTTGAGCAGCTTATTGCTTTAATGAATTCCTATTCCTGACTCATCCATTTATAAAATTCTGCTCACATGGATTCAGTTTCTTTTTCATTCCTCCCCCTCTTCTTCTTTCCCTCTGTTAAGACCATTCAGGTTCCTGGCTGTCCAGTCTGAATTGCCATTTCTCTATGCTTTTCATCACAGTGGATTCTCTTGTCCTCACTGTTAAATTTATTTTTAACCTTTACCCGCGTGCATTCTCTCGTCCTTTTACAGGCTAGTTATGTGCAGCATCAATGATACTGTACTTTCTTTGTTGCTAGATGTGGTTACTCCTCTTGAGAGTAGCCTCTTGCATCCAATGGAGTCTCTGGGAAGCGTGATTAAAAGTCTCTCTTCAGTCACCCATCCCATCAGGTCATGACAGACAGGGACAGTGTCCTCCCATAGAATCATAGAATGATTATAACATCTATGACCATAACATTTATCTGATGTTGTGTAGCTTTAGTTCTCAGCCATTTTTGCCGAGATTTCCTCCTCTTCTACTATAAATTAATAGCCAGAGGTTCATTTGTTTGTAGAGGATTTGTCTTCAGAGAAGGACACCAACTGGCAGCTGACTGGCCTCAGGCTTTCAGGAGCACTGACTGGAGCTCAGCTTGAGAAGTGAGTTCCCATCACTGCCCCAGTGCTCTATGGGGCACCAGAGACAGAGGAACTTTTGGAAGCAATGAATGGAAAGGATTTTCTTCTTGGTTCTGTTCCAACAAACTATACTGCCTGCTTTTAGTTGGACAATCCTGGCTATTGAGGTTAAAAAAGATTTTTTTTTATCAGGATTACATAACTTAAAATAATTTTTTCTGCATCACGCACTATACTTTGTTTCTGCAAATACATGCTGATCTTATTTCCAAGTACTTGTGTTTGTCCACTCAACATGGTAGCTTCCTGCTTTATCTTTAAACATGGAATTCCTCAGAAGCTTTTGCTTTAAAGACCCTTAACTATGCTAATGGAACAGCAAAGTTAAATAAATAAGTGGCTTTTGAGAAGAACATACAAGATGCTTAGTTCTTTAACAAAGCATATGTGACCACCTTGAACACCTGAACTTCCCTTACTTAAAGCAACACTTGCTGCCTTCTGTAGTTAGAGCTGAGTGCATTTTGGTTTTGGAGTCCTCTGCCCAGTGTTTTGGAAACCTCAGGGACTGAGGCTTCAGACCGATCATAAAAATGTAGCATGTCCTAAAAAAAACCCCACACCACCACACCTGAGAGAGGAAATTACCTTTTTTTTCCTTTTAGTTTTTTTTTTTTTTTTTGCAAATGTACAGGAGAATCAGTGTGTGAGTTCTCAGTAAAGGAGTTCAATGTTTCAAAACTGAAATCAACAGCTGACACATGCACTCTCTCAAAGTCCTGAGGATTCACAAATTGGCAGGTCTTCAGCTCAAATCATTGGTTCCCTCTTAGTAGCATTATCATTGAGGCTTCTTCTTCAAAAAAATAAATCTTACAAAAGTTACATAACTGTATGTAGGAGCCAAATATGTTGCCGAGTTTAAGAACTACCCAAAATGCTTTCGGTTTCCTTTATCTGTGAAGCTTTTAAAAAAAAAACCCTAATGATTTTTCATGCTGAAAGATGCTCTGTGAATACAGCTTTGAAAGAGGAGACACCCAGTTTTATAGCTTACAAAAGGGACTAATTGTGTTCCACAGCTTCCTAACTAGTTTGATCCTTGAACTCCAAATCATTCTTCCTTCTGGTTGGAAGTGGAATGCAAGATGACTGCTTCCCTGGAAAGCAATGCTGAGAATGAGCTGTGAATGCCTAGCGATTTCTCACTTCCCTAGCAGCGGTTTTGAAAAGAGGACTTTGGTTCTTGGTTCTCCTGAAAATTGCATGATAATTTGCCCTGCCACATCATGAGCTATTCTGTAAAAGAGACTGTCCTGTTGAAAGAGGAATTCATAACAAAATCAACTTGATACTCTAAGCTGAGAGAAGGATAAATAGTTTTATATTAAGAGAAAAGCAGTACCAGATAAAAAGTCACTTAAATTTTTTTAAAGTTTATCAGGCTATATAGCCAATATCTTTAATGAAAGATGTATTAAGTACCCCTGACGTAATTTTTAATTTCATCTACCTGTTGCTCAGTGCAGTGGAAATATATGCAACTGGGAAAGGATTATGTTGATCTGGGCTCTTAGCACGTGTTTATTCAATCATGGGCTTTTTAGGGCAGAGTCTCATCTCTATACCAATCTGGTAAAGTCCTGATTTACTGAAGGTAGCATGAAAGTACAAAATATGACTGAAAAATTTAGGTTTGTTTCCAAAGTTTGAATATTCAATTTGTGAAATTGTAGCCCAATGCTATAACCTAGTATTTAAAAATCAAGTATCAATTAACAATATTTTAATATATATATATATACTGTTCANACTTATAATCATTTCAGTGAATGGCAGAACCATCACTGGCTTCTTGTCATCCTTGCTTCAGTGCTACTGAACTTCGGCAAAATGCCATTCATGACTCAGACTATTTATTTATTTATTATTTATTTTTAGACTAATGGGAACTTTATGAATTCCTTCCCTGACTTCTAGGAGAAATCATTTAGCTAAGATCTTGAAAAATTGTAATTCAGAATCTTAGGTTACTGCCTTAATTCTTAGTGAGAATGGTTAATCACATGGTGATCACATGGGTTTAGTTCTGAAAATGCTGTTATGTTTTGCTTTTAAATTATTTCCTTACCCATATAGAAATTCTGACTATTAAAACATTTGTCTAGGCTACTACTTAGTTTCCAGTAACAACTTTTTTTTTAAATCTCAAGAGTATTTTTCATTTTCAATTTTATTTATATCTCTTAAAATGCACAACTGTGCACCACATAAAATAAATGCATCACATAGTCATATATTGTAGAAAGAACCTATGTCATCTTCCAAGTGACAAACCACGTGAAAACATGTGCGCGAGTTAGGAAAGCAATCGTACGACGTCACGTGTACAAAACAAGTTCAGTGTCTGGAATCGTGGGAGCTCAACTCAGACAGTTGTGACAGTTTCAGCTCTCAGAGTCTCTTGCCTTTTCCTATGCAGTCTTTTGATTTTTCTAGGTCATCATTTTGATTGTAACTTTTGTAGTTAGTTCAAAACATCCAGTAGAAATTATGATAATGCTTTTTGCATTGAGAACAAAATACCTTCAGTCAAGAGCATAGAGTGAAAGTCATTCTTCATGAACATTTGTGCAGACTGTTAAGGTGTTCGATGCCTTTAATAAAATATTTGGTTTTTCTTCAAGATTATTCCAAATGAAGGGGAGAATTTTTCCTTCTGCTAGAAAGTATAATTTAAAAGAGCGTAACAACTTTCTCTAAATGAGATTAATCAGACATGAGCATAAGTTGGTAAGCTTTCATATAGTGCACAAGATGCACTAACTGAACTGTTTTCTGAGTATAATTTAAAGACTGTATTTACTATTTTAAAGGTTAGCATTTAAACCTTTAGTATTTTATTACACAATTTTAGCTGGAATACTTTCCAATAAATCACAGCTCACTTTCAGCTAGTATTCATTTATGATGTTACTTTCACCTTTTGTTTGCTGACAGGAAAATGAGATAAGAGAAAAATCTTAGCTGGAGGTCTGGAGAGGCAGACATGCTCGATGGGGCATGTAAGAAGCTAATAGCGTAGAGACATCCCAAGCATTCCCATATACATTCCCAAAAGATTTTTTTTTCCCCCTCCCTTGAGAAACAACACATAGTCTATAGGGACTTCCTGCCCTGGGAAAAGGAAAAAAAAAAAAAAAAGCAATTTAAAGTCTCTTTTCCAGATAAAATTGCTTTATTCTTCTTCGGTGCACACATTATTTTTCCCCAAACATTTCCCTAAAATTGATAACTGACTTTCAGAAAACATAGGGAAAAAATTTATTTTAGTAAAAGCTAATTTAAAATAGCTTAAGGTCTGATTGATAGGGATTGATGCAATGCCCTTAAAAATGTGTTCCCTTAGGTCTGTCAAGATAAATGGATCTTGGAAAGCATAGTGATTCTTCCATTTTTATTCTAACTTTAAGCAGTAGCAACATTAATAGACCACAGAAACAAGTATGAAAACCTATCTTAAACAGAAATATCTGAAAAATGTATTATTTTTACATTATTCTGCCTTCACAACACCAACACATTGTGGTGGAGACTGAAATGTAAACATGGTAGTGTTGTGCTTTGTTCATTATATACATGCACATTAAGCAGCATGTGTGGCATATGTGCTTAGGCATAATGCTTCATATTGCCTGCAACCAACTTGCTTTCACTGAGCAGCTTAGCACAGAATGTCAGGAGTTGGAAGGGACCTCAAAAGATCATCTAGTCCACCCCCACTGCCTGAGCAGGATCACCTGGATTAAACCACACAGGAACAAGTCCAGATTGGTCTTGGATGTTTTCAGAGAAGGAGACTCCACAACCTCTCTGGGCAGCCTTTTCCAGTGATCCGTCACCCTCACAGGGAAAATGTTTTTCCTTACACTCACATAGAACTTCCAATGTTCCATCTTGAAACCATTGCTCCTTGTCCTATCACTGGCTATCACTGACAAGAGCCTGCTCTGTCCTGCATGAACTACTGTGATGAAATTACAGTGGGCACATATTTAACGACACTGTTTTCTTCTCTATAAAACGTACACCTTACATTTCATGGTTATACATGTTCAGTAGGATCCAAGAAGACAGGCTTATCCCAAGAAAACTTTATTAGTGTGCAGACTTCAATTATACCAGAAATAAAAAAATTACATATTTAGTATTATTACTGGAAGTGAAGTCTGTTAAAATAATCTTTGAGAAATCTGTATTTTTGCATGCAAATGTGAATCAGAAATTTAAGGATTCTTTGATGTATCTATGGATGACCTTCTACAAGGTGACGACTGCACATTGGCACAGAGTTTGAAAAAATGTCTCAAATTATGGACTAAATTCTACTTCAGATCACTCATGAAGAAACCAGATGTGGCCACAGTCCAAAGAATATTGCCACTCTATAGCACAAGGGCAGGCAACTAATGCTAACAAGCATTACTGGGTTAAAGACATCTCAAGACATCTGGAGTATGAGAAGTACGAAGGTCTCATCTGTGCTCTGAAAATGTATTCAGAAAAAGCATTAATGACATTCATCAGTATTTTTCTTATTTTGCCTCTCACTATATAATTATGCAAAAATGATTATGGATGCTTAAGTTCATTTTCCGTCTTCCTCTCTTTTGTGTATTAACTAAACATCTTGGGCAACAAAATGTCTGGATGATGACTGCAGGTATTGGAAGGGCTAATTAGGTTCCTTCATGTTAAATTCACAAAGATACGTTTTGAATAAAGCATGGGACATTTTTAGCAGAGATGTAAGAACAATAATTCAGAAAGCTTTTGACAGCTTTAATATATGTCAAACACTGTAGCTTCAGTGCATACCTAAAAAATGCCTAGCTGTAAATGTTGTATATTCTGTTGCTAAGTTTTTGACTGGATCTATGCCACTTTTGGAAACTCAAAACAAAAATTAAAGGAAAAAAACCCTTAGAGACGTCATTATCCCTGCAATCTCCTCTACATTAGATGACTGAGCATGGCGCATGTGAAGCAACCTGTTTGATTCTTCTGCAAGTTCTTTTGAACTATTTTGTAAATTAATTACTAAGCACAACCAAGGTCTGAGTAGAAATAGCTCTTTCTCATAGAAAGCTTTTGCATATTCTTTGGGTTTTCCCCTTGAAAATAGGAAGAAATCTAGTTTCAGTTAAATTATTCCATGTAAATCATACTGTTGCTGCCAAGAATATGAAGGATCTAAAATTCAAATTAACAGCAGGAGAAAAATCAGTTGTTACTGATTTTTGTAATAAGAGGAAAATAATTACCCTCATATGCACTCATATCCTTAGGACAATATTAGGTAGCATTTAAAACTCCAGCATACCATTTTAAACACTGTTACTTCTTAAAATTACTTTTCTACAGTACCATTAGCCATACTTATCTTAGTATCAGTTTGGAAATCTAGGTGACTTCCACAATCCACAAAATTGACAGGAAATAGTCCCTTGTTTTCTTTTACGTTAGTGCCTCCAGGCTTAGTCAAAAGTCCACCAGCAAAGGTGAGACCCAGTGCAAGGAAGGGAGCAGGAACACATGGCTGGGTATGGAGGTGTATGACCTCTCCATTTGGCTGGCAATCAGCTACAGATAGAATGAACAGCCCAAATGCAGCTGAGCTTCATATCACATATGTATAACATAGCAGTTGCTGACTTTAGGGCGTTAACAACATTTTTCATGCAAAGAATTTGCTGATTTAAATACAGAGATGTAGAGATATGATGGCAGATAAACTCTAGCAGGTACATTTTTAGATTCACAGACTGGTAGGGGGTGGAAAGGACCTCTGAAGAACACCTAGTCTAACCCCCCTAAAGCAGGATCACCTAGAGCTCGTAGCACAGGATCACATGCAGATGGGTTTTGAATGTCTCTCGAGGAGACTCCACAACCTCTGTGAGCAGCCTATCCCAGTGCTCAGTCACCGTTATAGTAAAGAAGCTTTTCCTCACGTTGAGATGGAACTTCCTGTGTTCCAGTTAGTGCACATTGTCCCTTGTCCTGTCACTGGCCACCACTGAGAAGAGTCTGACCCTTCCTCTTGACACCTGCCCTTTAGATTTTATAAGTATTGGTCAGATCCCTTCTCAGTCTTTTTTTCTCCAGGCTAAAATGGAGAACAGAAGCTTTATTGTAGGAATAAAGATTACCTTCAGATTTCAGAAGACAAGTTGTCACAAAGCCTAAAACCAGTGTTGTTGGAATTTTCTCAAGCTTACAGATGAATTCCCTGAAAGGAGTAAATTGCATAGTCTGGTAATCCCTATTTGATTCAAGGAAAAAAGACCTTGATAGATTCTGATGATGTTAGGGGTGGATACAAACGATCACGCAGCTCCAGCCATCTACCTACTTCTTGAGTAGAAACATGTCTGGCATTACCTCTCTGAAAATAAGTGTGACAGTTTACAGAATCAAATTATAAACATTAAGAAAAGCACTGAACTTTGGAAAGACTGCTCCAGTAACTGGCAAATTCTGTGAAATGAAAGTAGCAGCCAACACTATTTGTACCATTTATATGGGGTAGCATTTGGCAAAGAAGCGATGTATATATTCACATAACTATAAATGCTGCCAGGAACATGATCGTTTAATTAGTGCAGACTAACCATTTGGCAGCAAAAAACCAAAACCAAGACCTCATTTGAAGGCTTGTCATTTAAATAAATATTGGCAGCCCTTCATAAAGGATTAATAGTATCTCTGTAAATGGTTAGAAAACCAATTTAACACGTACTCTGTGTTGCCTTTCCTTTCTTGCCAATTTAAAAGTTCCTTTAAAATAGACTATCTTGGCTGTAAAAGCAATGTTTTGGAATGTGCTCCAGTATGATTGATCTGTCCTCATTCTTTTGGCAACTTAGCTAAAGTATTTTTGTCAAATTGTATGATTTTATAAGATTTGAAGTAACAAAGAATAATCGCTTGAAACAGATGACTTTGTGTCATCAGAGAATGTTGTCTCTCTAAAAATGCATCACCACAACTATATTGCAAACTTTAATTGCAATTTTTTTTTTTTCAAATTTCCCCTGCTGTTTCTGCTGTTTAAATATAAACTAGGAGCCAGGCCTTTTCCCCATCTGAGCTTTCATTTTTATATTTACTTTCTTGAAGAATACATGCCAGCCAAATTCTTACACAAAAATTAGAATGTTTCAAGAAAAAAAATCTCATGACCACTGAATCGCTCAAATGTTATCACCTTCCTTCTTTCAAATCTGAATGTATATACCTCTTACGCTCTCCTCTGCAATTTCCTTAGGATAGGATTCATTGATTGCCTTACTACCTCAAAAGCGGAATTTCTGAAAGAAGATGGATTACTGATAGTCAGCTATTAGGAATTGACAATTACTTTGTCCAAAATAAACATCATGGAATCAACGTTAGCATATATCAACATAGTCTTATATGCCAGCTATTAACTGAAATAAAAATATTAAAAATTATCTTCCCATAACTACATGGCAAAGAGAAATCTGGCAGATTATCCCTGCTGCACCTTCCAAATTTGAGCAAAAGTTGGAGAAGGCAGACATGCTGTTCAAACCAAACTGCCAAGCTCCTGAACTCGTGGGTGGGGACTGAAGCATTTAATTCCTGTGCCCTTTCCTCTTGTACATGACCCAAGCTATTCTTCCCCCTTCAGAAATTCTGTGTGCTACTGCTTGTAAGGGAAGGAGGCTCCTTGGCCGGAGCTGATGAAAAGCACTCCACAAAGAGGTGTGCCACAAAGAATTGCAGTCTTGAAAAAAGACCGCTAATCCTCAGTGCTCTGGATGAAGTTCAGTCTTAGCTGCCTTCGCTGGAGCATCCACTGGAAAAAATACTTCCACCTCACACTCAGAGAAATCCAAGGGCCTCACTTTCTGAGAGTGTGCAACGGGAACGTGTTCTCCTCTCACTAAGGTCCATGGGAGATGATGAGTGTTTCAGATGAAAGCAATTCTGTTGGTCATCTTTAATGAAAGGTTAAAGAAAGGACCTGCTACCACAAAAAAAAAAAAGTTACAAACGTTTAAAAAACTCCTTGCTTCCACAGTTTTGCATTGTATGATGAAGAGAACAGGGAATATAAGCAGAGATGTGTCTTGATTCAGGAAAAGATATTTTATGATGTGTATGTGCAGAGAATGCACAAAAGTGGAAGAGGATTATGAAGGGTTTATGTAATCATGCTGCGCAGGATTTTTAGGGGAAAAACCCAAAAAGAATCTCCAAAGCAACTTAATAGATCAACATTACTTTGATGCTTCATGTTGCTCTAAATTAGGATAAATGAGCCAGATCAAGAAACTGGCTTTAAATCTGAAAATAAATCCATTTGGATGTTCATTTTTCATGCTTTCAAGTAAGCACAAAAGCCATATTCCCTAAATTAGTTACTTAATATTTTTAAGTAGAAAAACAAATGTGAAGACAAACTGTTAAACTGGAGTCAAGAGAAAGCTTCAGTGATTTATAATAAACCACTTAAATGAGATATTGTTTGAACAAGGTTACATACTTATACTTCCAAAATATTCAAATAAGATAAATTATGCAAATGTAGATCTGCACGTCCAAACTGCTTTCTAAAGTCGCAAACACGTGATGAAGGGTACAAAAATCTGGCAACCAGAGCCACCAGATGCCTTAAATTGTAATCACAGGTTTTGTGTACTGTAATCAGAGCAACCTTACAGCTCTGTAAGGTTGCCTTACAACTGGGCAATTGCCTAGGCCTACCATAAAATGTTTACCTTACCTTTAAGCCAAGAATTAACTCATTTTCTAGTAGTGGGTTTTGGAGAAAGTCACTGATAACATTTTCAAAGAAGTCTTGCAGTTCTGTAATCCTATTTGCAGAGATGACTTTGCTCAGATTCTCATTCTGATCTCTCTCTAGTGAACAAGAAACAAAACTTGAAGACTGAGGTTTAATATCCACAACTATTTTATGAAAGAATCAAAGCTTTTCATCAAGCTTTCTTCATCTCTATCTTTCTGCCTTTTTAAATTTTTTCCCACCTTTTGTTTTGTGGGCCTTTTTTCTAAATTAAAGATGCAATATTTTCAAAGCTTTCTCATATGGTAGCTCTCTGATACCTGAGATATCTCACTTCCACCCACCCCGCCATATGGTTTTCTTTTCCCCCACCAATGTCCCTTCTAACTGCAGATGTGCACTGAGTCTGTCAGGCGAGGAAGTATCCTTGATCTTTAAAAAAGCATTACAATACTGTGGTACTGAGGCAGGTAAAATGCATTTTTGAGATCTACCTTAATTTGCTTTTAGCATAGGTGTGTTTGAGCAAAGGTCCTTTCCAAGTTGTCTCTAACGATGTCCTGTTCTCCACCTTTGGTTGCTAAAGTTAATTGGACAATAAAAACTAATTCTCAGACGTCTAGCCTTTTCAGAGGGACTGTTTTCTCAGACTTTCATGGAGCAACATCTAACTTAAGTGAAAAATTACTTATTTTTATCTATATAAAAGCCTTAAGAATTTTCTACATCTCCTTGGACCGAGGCACACTAAATACAATCTTATAGCCTAATCATCAAGGACCATTCCAAGGCCTTACCGTTACTACTCAACTAAAAGCCTCTGATCAGCAGAAAAGTAGAAGCTGACATAAAAGGTGTCACCAAAGTTGCAGAAAAATTGCAACATTTTTAGTCAATTTAGAAGCTTTTGAAAATGAGGAATATCCAGGAGCAAAAGGCAATAATTAAGAACTCATCCTAGGAATAAAGAACAGCTCTAATTGCCATAGGGAAATTGAAGATACCCAGTTAAATTATCATGCCAAACTCCAGTTGACTGCATGCTTACTTGTAGTAAAAAAGCTTATTATGCAATGTAATTGCGGTACACCTGAGAATTAAGTACACTTAGGCAGCAGTATAGCAGATGTGGGTCAGATTTTATGAAACCTTGGTTCTGCCTTGCTGTACATGTGCTTTGCATGGGGAGAATGGCGTGAACAAACAAATACTGCTTTGAAAGTCTGGTCACACTGGACAAAAAGAAATACTACTTATTTCAAACTGAAAATATACTTCCAGCTTTAGAAGTTTTACCTTCTCAATACACCTTGTTTTCTCATTTGCCACTTTAAAATAAAACATAACTGTGAAGTCAGGAAAAAAAAATCCAGTATCCAGTTTGGGTCAATTAATATTTAAGGCAGAAACATTCCAAGCTGATCGATCTAGCAGTTTAGCTGGTCAGAAATGGCTATATCTGAACTGTGGTTTGATAGAATATTAAATCATAAGCTGCTTTTTCCTCACTGATACAGAAACTAGCTGTAAAATAATGCTCAAACCTCCTGCTCACTACAAGCCATTATTGAGATCAATAAAGCATTATCCAAATAATATATATTAAAAATAATCAGGATATCAACCTGTTTTATCATTTTCCTTCGATTAGGAATTGTTGATACGTTATTATTTGTGCTTAATGATTCTAGCTATCATTAAGCTAGTTATTAGCTAATAATCTTTCTATAGGTAAAACATAGCTCAGGCATGTTCTCTTGCTAGAACAATGTTGCAATGTAGCAGAAGTTTGATTACAGAAATATCTATAAATTCACTCAGTCATTGAGAAAAGAAATCACATAGGCTGGATTTTTAAGGGTTCAACCATAAGAAATAACATCTGAAAGAAATGCAAAGTATTTACAAAATTACTGAGAAAATGATATTATAGAAGCTTGGAGAAAAATCGGACTGCTTTTGGACAATCCAGACACATGGAAAAGACTTAATGAAAAGTCACTTGAATTTTCTCTTTGCTGCTTAATTTCTCCTTGCTTTCCTTGAAAGCAGCGTGCACTGTTGTGAAGTGACTACCAAAAAAGTCTTACTAGTTTATAATTGAAATTACTTCAGAATCAAGTATTTAAACCAGTTTTTCCATTCCTGAATATGAAACATTTACAGTATTTATAGGTTTTCCTACTGTTTCATGTCTTTGTTTGAAATTCTCTCTGATAGAAATGCGTACATAGCAGTGTTAAATGACATCTGACCTCTTCTCTGACTTCTAGCCATATGATGAAAAATGCTGTTGAAAATATTTAAGTCTAGATACAGGAAGATGACTAAACTCCTAAGCTTTTTTCTCCTAAAAAATTCCCATTGCTGCCAGAGCTGGAGAAGCTCCTCTGGTGGTTACAGTGGTGGGAGCATGGAGGCAGAAAAGCTTCCAAGTGCCCACAAACATTCTCATCACCCTGCCTTCTACCTACCTCATGCAAATCTCTATTCCCGCCTTTAGGAAATGGGTAGCCACACATTCCTTGTTATACTTGCCCTTCCTCTCACAGAGCTTAACACTGGGAGACTTCAAGTGACTGCAGAACGGACAAGGAACCAATTTGTTTAGCAAGGCAGCCAGCAGGCTTACTGTACTACCCCCCTTCCAACATTTAAAGAATGCAACTATCTTCTCTCTTTCCTTTCCCATGTAGCTTGAGAATTACATCCAAGACAGTATGAAGAAAGAAATGGTAGAGATCCAGCAAACTGCAGTGCAGAACCAGACTGCAGTAATGATTGAAATAGGCACAAACTTACTAAATCAAACAGCTGAACAGACCCGCAAATTAACAGATGTTGAAGCACAAGTAAGTAATGAATTTCAACCTAAAAATGCTTCTGCGTCCTAAACACCTACAGCAATACTTATACTACAGTTTAGTGTTACACTATCCAGTTCAATAACTAGAAGTCAATCAACAGCTCTACACATCTTAGGGAAACATCAGTGTTTGGTAAAACATAGTCCCATCTTGAGCTCAGGGTTGTCATTTGACAGAATTCCATTACAGCAGAATTGGAAGTATGTCCAGCAAGACCATTGCTACATTCATCATTAAAGATATTGTACCTAAAAATACTAGAGTATACCCAAGCATCACAAGTTACTAGTATGCTTTTTCCCAACCCTTGTATGTCTGTGTTGATTATTCACCTCTCACTAACAGATCTTTGCCAAAGAAGAGTTCCTTCAAGCTTTGCCTTTGTTCAGATACCAGGCTAATTGCTTTTTAACTTTTTTTTAATTACTTAAAATGGTTTATCAATAAAAATGCATATTTTAATGAATGTTTTCACAGATATTGTAAGTGGGATAACAGTGCACTTGCAGCACAACGCACTATAATATTGTTAGTTATTGGAGGGATAAATAAAGCAGAGATAAATCACAAAAAAAAGGAATTAGGAAGCTACTGGAAAAGTATATTCACACTGAAGTCAACTTGCTTATTATTCTCTACATATTATTCTCTAAATAATAGAGTCAACTCTACAAACTATTTTCTAAATGTTGTAAATCAAACAAAAAGATGTAAGGGGTTTAATTATTGTGTTAAATGAAAAGCATTAACTATAATAAGACATTCTGTAAAACAGAATGCAAGTTTTAATATAGTCTTAGAACAAATCCATACAGTGGAGAAAGGTGTGTATTTGCAGTTTTGCTAATGTGGTAGAAAAATTCAGATATATAAGTCCCAAAAGGAAAAGATAGCATATAGCAGATAACTTTTTATAAAATGTAAATAGAATGCAAACCCCCAAATTCTGTTAGACATTTTACTATCTACACAATTCAACCATCGATTCAATTACCTTTTTTAAACTTAAACCTAGCCTTTGTAAACTCTCTGATAAACTGATAGTTCATGATTTACAGGTGTGCTGAATTCAACTTTCTGTACTATTCAGGAGCCCAGTATTTTGCATATGTTGAGAGAATGTATTTATTCATTCACAGCAATGTCTTCATGGAAATTATTCAATTATCTTCTGCTTAGAGGAAAAATCAACGCAATTTTCCTTCTCTGCTTAAAATTACTGTTGACTGGGTTAAGGGCTTAATTAACAACATAAGGAAATTAGCCAAACAATTGCTCTCTCAAGGACACTTACTTTTGGCAATAGTTTTCAATTACACTTAAGTGTGAAATCATGTCCTGAATGACTGTTTAACATGAAGGACATGAGTAATCAATTCTTCCTGCCAATGAAAGCCAAATTTTGCAGAATAAAAAAAAGCTGTTCTAAAACAATAAGAAAAAATTTCTAGAAAACATGCCTCAAGTAATGCAGTCTGATACAACCCAAAAACATCTTCCATGTTCCTCAATATCTACATTTTCACTTACAGATGCAAATAAACTTAGACAGCAAAAATACATATAGAAAAGGTAGCATTAGAATGCAAGGAATGAGTTGACAGAAGGGTGGTCACATGATAAACACTTTATAATTTGGGATTGAGGAAAATAGCTGAAAGATACTACCTAGTGATTTCAAAATACTTTCTACACCAGATTGAGAAAACAACTCAAATTACTCTATTAACAGCCAACATAATAGCTCCAGTAATAAGGATTTCATGATAGAGGGGAAGGTATGACAGCAAAACTAAAATACACAGTAGCTCTCAGCCATTGTAGCATACTAGTGAAATATTCACAATGATACATGGTAGTGTAACGACAAACAGTGCAACTATGTGTATTCTTCTTCATTCTAATTCTGTGAGCATTTGTGCCCAAATTAAGTGTTCAAAACCACTTTCTTAATTATAGGTTTAAGTAGAGATTTGCATAATTTCACAAAATAAAGAAATTACATTAAATTACAAGAAGTATCTTGATTTTCAAATATTTTAATAAATTTTATTTAGGTATTAAACCAGACAACCAGGCTTGAACTTCAGCTTTTGGAACACTCTCTTTCAACAAACAAACTAGAAAGACAGATTTCAGATCAGACCAACGAGATAACTAAATTACAAGAAAAAAACAGGTAAGTTTGCCTATCGACCCAATCAAATGCTATCTCTTGAAGTGCTCTTCTGTTGGTTTTAGAAACAAATGCACTCAAGTAGGAAAACAGGGCCTTGTACAGAAGTGCCTCATGCCCAGCTATACTCATTACAAAGGTCATATATTATGAAAGGCCTAGAGAATCATGAAGGTTTATTTTTCTTGTGTTCTGCTTATAGATCGTTCTTTACTATCTAAAGTTTTCCTTTATAGGAGGAACTTTAGGTTAAAACTGAAATACTTCCCTGTACTTCAGTTGCAGCTAATGCATATTCTTCTTTAGACTTATCCAAATGAAGTTATGGATTATGTAGCTTGACGCAAATGAACCCTGGTGCAGCCTCATCTCTAAAATTTTATTTCTATGAGTACCGTTATCCTAATACACAATCAGATCACTGCCACAATTTTTTTCTAACCTAGTCAGAAAAGTCAAACACTACTGATATTCAGTGTCCCTTACTTTTCAATCTTTTGCAATTCAGGCGGATGACCAGCTCCTGACTCTGCTCAGCCTTTGTCAAAAGGTCTCATACCTTTTTTCAGCTAGTCTCATTTTCATATCACCAGGATCTTATTTTACTTTTGGCAATAAATAGTTTACAGAGAAATCTAAAAGCAGCAATAACAGTAAGTTTTCTCCTTCAAAGCCTTGTTTTTCAATGAGAACCATATGTGCAAAGTGTTTTTTATTTTAGAAGAATTAACTTAAAAAAACAGCAGACATGTTTTGACATTTTTGTTCACTACTCTGCTATACTTATATGCTCCCCAAAGGTTTTATCTACCAGCTTTATAAAAACAAGCATCCTTATTAAATGGAAAGCAAAGTAAATACTGAATTTTAAAATGTCACTTTTTTCTGTGTTGAACTGAGCAGACTTTAGACTACCCTTGTAAACGCAAAAGCATTGTTTCTCACCTAACAAAAGATGATCTGACATTGAGTTAATCTGCTTGAAGCATAAAGTTCAGATTTTTTTTCAGTAACAGTAATGGATTTTTGGTGAACTTCTCTGTTCTGGCCATGCATCTTTTAATGTCAGCTTTCTCAGAGTCTGCATCAGAATAATGACCAATTAAATAATATTCCAGTCACCTACTCACACCAAGACTCACTGCAGTCTTGTTGCTGGGCAACATATATTCAAGGAACTATTTTCAGGTTTCCCTGTCTTAATGCAGTAACATTAATTTATGTTAAAAATATATTTTATTATGATGCAGGACATTATAAAGCTTCCTAGGAAGACGTTTTAATAGGATAAAACCATGTAATCCTCCACTATAATATCTAAGCTTTGAGAGTGTGGTATTCAAGAAGCTTCATATTCATAAATAATGGTTACTTTGGGTCTGTGGTCTGTTTTATACTACCCATACGTCTAGCACTACTATCCTTTTTTTTCAGGACCGAACTATATATTTTCTTTCATAATGTTGAATTATCAAACACCAAATTGTTACACCATAAAAGCCTGTGATATAGATTATATAATGTTGCTTTTTAAAGTACTAATTATATAATAAATGAAAGCATATCTATCAAACTAAATTCAGCTTTCATTTATCTTTCTACTGCATGCAAGCATCAGGAAGTGGAATACTTAGAAAGTCTCAGTTCTCTTGACATCATCTCGAGATGGTTTCTGAGGAGCATAACTGTAATCTTCTATTTAGCTTTCTAGAAAAAAGAGTTCTTGAGATGGAAGACAAGCACACCCTTCAGCTGAAGTCAATAAAAGATGAAAAAGATCAGCTTCAAGATGTAGTAACAAGACAGAATTCTATTATAGAAGAGCTAGAAAAACAGTTAGTTACAGCTACAGTGAACAACTCAGTTCTACAAAAACAGCAACATGATCTGATGGAGACTGTTCATAACTTGCTTACTATGATATCTACACCAAACTGTAAGTAAAACCAGACATGTTTATATAATTTGAGTGACATTCCCTAATTTGTGTACATGATAATCTATACAGTCTTTCAACCAGTTTGCCCACATTTCTGCTTCTCAGAAATGATTTTCTTTAAATTCTGCATCTGAGTTAAGTAAGCTGTGTTTTAGGAGCAGGGGAACCGCCACCATACATGTGGTTTCTTTTCAACATTTTCCTAATGTTCTCTAGTTTGTATTGACTCCTCCAGTGGTTCAACAAAATACAGAGATGCTAAGTATCATTCATCTCAGATAGCATTCATTCATCTGACAATACACACTCCCTTGACCAAATATCTAGATTAGACTGCTTGATGTAAGCCTGTAGCTTCTTTTCATGCCTTGCAAAGGATGCTTCTGACACCTTTTATTGCTCTGTGCACATAGTGTTGATCAAGAAAGGATGAATGATACTGGCTATTAAAGGACTCAGCACTGCCCCAGTTCTTAGCATCTACATATGTCCTAGACAACAAAAAGCACCAGCCCAGGGTAGCAGGAACTTCCAAAAGTCTTCCAGTCTTTCACTGAAGCTTCCCTATTCATCCTAAAAATCCCTCAGCCTAGCGAAGTTTATAGGCAGTAACCTCACCCCTAAATGCCTGACAGTCCTGAACAAATAATAGCCTCCCAGCACCATTTAAAAACCCTACACAAACCCTAAGATGCAGGTGATGGCTAAACAGGGTTCAAACAAGTCAATAAATTCCTTACCTTGTTGGTTTCATATCTGATACAAAACTTTGACAAATTAAAAAGGTACAGGTCTTCTATATGTAAGAGTAAAGATTCTAGCATGTTTGTCTGTAGAGTTCTCAGGGCTGGAAATACACAAGCATACAGAACCTCTAAAGAAAGATTTACATTAAATACTAGAAAAAAATAATAATTGTGATTAGAACCTAAAAGACAATATAGACAGACTATGCTACATTACTGTAAGTTGGTTCCCAAAAAAGTAAAAGGATGTTTGGAAGTCCTTGCTTTCAGTAGTGTCCTAATAATATGATGGTGTAGATTTTTCTAAACAAAGTAAATCCCAAGTTTTTTGCCTTAATAGCTGACACTAAGGGGACTTAAATACCATTACCAAGGCTGTACATGTTCCTGCTGATGTTATCTGCTATGCTAGTGCGCAAATAAGTAAACAAGTCAAAGTCATGTTGGCTACAACACTGTTAAACCCAGAGTGGAAAAAATAATGAATGTTTGCCAAAAAGACAAAATTAGCAGGGAAAGCTTCTAAGATAGTATACAAACAATAGAGTGTGGAAAAGCAATTAAAACACTGAACGTGTTATTTTTATATTTAAGGCAAAGCATGTAAACAGGTACATAATGAATAAGCAAGCTGAAGAGAATATAATAAGCAACTATGATATAAGCATATATTTATATGGCACCTCAAACTTTGTACTAACTGGCTGTGCTTGTTAGTTTAAATTAAAAGGGAAAATACACAGAACCCACCCCAAAAGGGTCAAATATGACATATCAGTCAGCAGGCAAAATGCCAGGAAATTCCAACCTCCATGGTTAATAAAGAACTGAACAAATAGATGAGCCTTAGGTTGTTCTGTAAAACAAGAAGGCTTAGGAATATTAAAATGTATTTTTTACACAAATGAATTCCAGAAGGGATGTTTCCTTGGTTGGTTGGGCTAAGCTACTAAGCTCCAGCTTGGTACATACAAAGTTGTTCCTGCTCAGCACAGGGGCAAAAAAAAACAAAAACCAACCCAGCTAAAACTTCATAAGAGTAGTTATGCCAGTCAGCCGTATTATAAAATATTTCACAAGTCTCATGCTGGGTTTCACAATTTTAGAGTACTTGCCAAAGGTCATTATTAATACAACCATTTGCTAGTTAGATATGCTTGAACTAGTAGTTAATGCAAACAGAGACTTTAATGCATGCAAGGAGGTGAGTCGAAGCAGAAACTTCAACTGGATGAGATCTGTACCCTAAGTTTTCTTATTCAACATATTGATAAGGGTCAGCACTTTTCGACCTATCAAGCAACCACACTCATATCAGAAGCACTTCTCTAAATAATATAAAGTAACAACATGTATAATTAATACCTTGAGCTGTCATTCCTTTCAGGACCAGACATATTTTTTGAAACTGCAAAGTTGACTACATCAGTTGCTTCTTAACTTTTATTCATCTCCTCTTAATGCCATCCATGTCTATTGAATTTTTAGCAGCTAAGAACAACTTCATGGCTAAAGAGGAGCAAATCAGCTTCAAAGACTGTGCTGATGCTTTCAAATCTGGACTGACAACAAGTGGAATCTACACCTTAACAGTTCCTAACACTGCACAAGAAAAGAAGGTAGGATGGCTATACAGTGCTACCTAGGCATACTGTGTGTTTAAAACTTATTTGTTCTGGGAAATGTGCTATTTTAAAGGCTGCTCGATTGTGAACTTTCTTCCCTAACCATGTTTTGCATGAGACTTTAATCACTTACAGATCTGAGTAACTCACAGGAAGAACTTAAAAGTCCTTCAGGTGAAAACTTGGCTCAGCTGAAATGAATGAGTATTTTGTTATTCGCTTCAGCATGCCAGAATTTAATTTGGCATTTCCACATAATTAACACAAGCAACACAGTACTGTAATTTCTGTAGAAAATCCTCTAGCTCCAACACAATTGCTCTGCATGATCAGCAGTCTCCTGAAGTAAAATTAGGAGCATCAAAGATACTCAGGTAAGCAATCTGCTAGTACTGGAATCATGTATGTGTTCCAGTTATTTGTCATGCAGTGTTTTAAGGACATTTGTGTAACCTGATCAGCAATTAGATCAGCACAACTGATACTGAGTAGCAGAGAGGACTTTCTTGGAAAATACTGCTCTGATTTAAATAAAAGGTGAGGCTTTGCAGTGCTTTCACTAGATCAGTTTAAATTCCTCTATGGATATTTTTCCCACCTTGTGTTTAAATTAAATGAGCTTCAGTGTCAAGTTAAGTTCAGCCAATACACCGTACCTCTATAAGAGACCTCGAGTTGAACACAAGTAACATACTGGATGCCTAACTCTATCTACTGAAGTAAGTAAAACAGTAAAGCTTCAGACGGTATAACTCAGTTTAAATAATCAATAAAATCTGAAATGGGGAAAAGTCCCAGATGGGCTGTGAGGATAAGGCGATGCAGTGGGCATCCTGAGGACTGGGGCTCAAATGATGAATGTTTGCTTCCAACTTCTCAGACACAGCAGGCTGAAGAGGGACATTGTAATATAAATAAAACGCTTAATATATTTCTTAAGCTAACACTGAATAATTTTCTAATATTTTTATTTTATAATTTCATATCGTTGACATTTCCTTACAAAAAAAGGAAGTATTTTATGGGATTCTTAAGGCTCTACTTTATTATATCAGAAATGCTTGAGGAAAAAAACCTAACAGAAAATGTAGAAGAGAAAAATGAAGGTACTCGTGGAAAACCAACTTAAAAAACTCTGAAAGAGAGTTTTGAAATGTTAGAGCTTCATCTAGCCCAAGGCAGACTTTGTGATCTTTATCCTTACAAACTCTTAACTAAAGGAAGTAGGCAGTTTTTTTGGGTAAGATCTATAAAATACCTGCAGTTTTTTTTACAGATACCATCTAGTGAAATGATGGTATCAGCAGTCTGCTTCTCTTGGGAAAAAAAAAGAAAAAAGAAAAAAAGAAAAAAAAAGTGTCTGGTATCCCTTTGGAACAGTTTAGTCTATATTAGATACATCTGTTTCACAAGAAAATTAGTTACATAAGATGCGGTAAAATGTTTTATTACATATGAAGCAGAATGTAATTTAAATAGGATAGATATCTACAATTACAATTTTAAATGCTAAAGAAGATGAAGCTGCTGCGTCTTGAAAGTAACAAATTGCAGCAGTCTGTCATATCTCAGGAAGGGTTCCATTCCTTGAATCTCTTTAACATTATGTGTCTCAAGCTTTTACCTTTGGTTTTAATTTTACTATCAAATGTAATACACTGGGCACGCGTATTTGCTATAAGCAGACACAAGTGCATGCCATACTACAGAATGAAACTTTCTGTCATAAACATTAACACTGCATTTTCAGAGTCATAAGTGTTTAGGTAATTTATGTCATCTGAGAAGCCAAAGCAATGTACACTTTTACAAAACTAAAACCTGCCAAAATATTCTGTTTCTGAAACAGAAGTGCTATTGGAAATTTCCTACACTGTAGGAGAAATGCTTTACATTTGAACAGGGAGGCCTAGCACACCTAACGGAACACTTTGGTAATTGATCAGGTTAAAAAAAGTAGTTAAATTTAATAAAATTAGCAATTCATATAAAAAAAATAAAGCATTTTAATCTTATTCTGCCCACTTCAGATAGAAAGATACTTAGATAGCAAAGGTTTTACTTACATATGACATGAAAAATAAGAGTAAAATGTTTCAACCTGACAGATATTTTTATACAAATACAAATGCAGAAGAGGAGTTGTCAAGGAAAGTGAAGGTTTAGGGATAATCAACACACGTTACACTATTTTCAACTGTTTACGATGTGGATGGCCACTCGGACCAGGAAACAGAATGACCTTTTTTATTTGCCAAAAGTGCTGCACTGCTGTTTATGTTTTTGTCTTTTCCTCTTGTAACACCTTCTGACCTCCCAACAGGCTTATAAACAACTTCTGTATAATCTGTAACTGATCCCACTTTACTAATTTGTCTCCCATTATAATCCAAAACTAAAGAATTGCATAGGAGAACTGAGAAGAAAACAATTATTTCATTCCATTAATATTTTCAAGCTTTCCTGTTCTGCACCAGGACAAAAGCTAAGTCTTTTTAAAAACACCTAGGAAAAACAGCAAAAGACTGCTGACACAAGATAAAAAAAAAACCAAAACAAAGCATGAAAAGTCACTTGTTTCATGTTTAAAGCAGTTACCTGACCAATTAACCTCCTGGTCTTAACTGGGCAGTGTAGTTGAGTCTGGATGACCTTAATACATTAGCTCAACCATTACCACAACTATTAACAACATACTACCCCAAATCTTAAAATAGTGGTTGAAGCTCTTCCCCATTTTCATCCCTGTTGTTTATGCCTGGGAATGAGACATGTTCAAAATGAAGGTCTTTTTAACCAAAGTTTTCTTGCAGAAAGTGTTTTTGCACATTTTTGTAGGGCAGATTTGAATTTACTAACAAAAATGGCTTTGCATAACTTTTTAGGAAAGTGATCATCCACACAAGTAGCTAGTCATTTCTAATGGAGCTCATGCTACAGTAATTGCATCTAAAATACACATATAAAAATTGTTTCCAACCCCAAGCATTAAAAAAGAGCATATGTGAAGCCTCTCTGGTATGATAAGATGTCAGATGAGTTTATTTTTGGTGAATTTTAGAAGTTTCATCATGTATTTTCCACTGGTAATTAGGTTAAATGACATTATAAATCACACAAGTAGTTAATTTTTTTTCTAAGACTAAGACTGGCATTCTTATGTAGTCACATCTCCAGGAGCTAGATATAGCAGAACACAAAATCATTGAGCAACATGACGCAAAAAAATTCAGACAACAGCCAAAAGTAATGCAAAGGGAAACTGGACAGATGTGGCAACTGCATGACTCTGCTATAAAAAAACCCTTGGTGGATCTTCATCCTGTTAACCCAGCCAGAGCCTTATTCACAGAGCAGAGCTGAAAACACTTCTATCCCAAATATCCTAATGTACAGGAGAAAAGAAGATAAATTACTTGTCCTGAAAGTCAATTTCCTAGACAGTGAAGACATTAAACTGACTGCTCTCAACTTACGGTGCTTATAGTCTTTGGAAAAGGGAATATATATGCTTACATGTACATACCTTATGGCATTTTAAAAAATATAAGGCTGATCTTTAGCTGGAGGTGAAAAAAATAAACAGCTGACCTTAGCCCTCGCAGTGCTATAGCTGCTAGAATGGCAAGTATTGAAGCAGTTCACAAGATAAATCAAATACTCTCCCTGCCAATTTGTTGTCATTTGAGAGGCTAATCTGTTTAGTCTTTTTGGCATCTGTGTGAAGACTCCTGCTGCCTGTATAATCTTGGTATCTATTTTTGCTAGTTTTATGAAATGTTACATTTCTTCCTTTTGAATATAAAACTGATGCAAGGCTGAAAGGTCAGAGTTCTGCTCTAGCAATGAGTGTTAGGGAAAGCCTCATATGCACATCATTTTACCAGAGGATAAAAATGTTAAAAAAATTCACTTCAGTATTTTTAGTAAAAAAAATAAATAATAAAAATAGATCAACTTATTTAATTTTTTTTCGGTAACCTTTCCTGCCACTTGTCTTCATTGACTTTATTCTTTCCCAAATTAAAGATCAGGTTTATATGTAAATTTGAAGTTCTTAGTTTTTACAGTAAGTATTTTCATCATGTTTAGTCAGAAAATTGATTTCCAGGGAAATGAATTGGAAAGCAAAGGTTTGATTTCATGAGCAAAGTTCCACTTGCAAGGGCTTGAAAGATAGGGTTCTGGATTTGTAGTCAAGCCTGAAAGCAAAATATTTCACTGTAGGATGATTACATAATAGGTGGCAAAAATAATTTTCACTTTGTAGCTACTTCAGGGGGGCAAGTGTGCAACCACGAAGTTCAGCCATTAGAAAGCATACACTGAAATCTCAAACAGCAGTAATCTTACCATCTTTTAAAACAGTTACTATAACACTAGAAGGAGATGATGTAACCTGTAGATTCCGTTTGCCTGTGCCACATTTCCCACCCAAGAAACAAAAGGATTTCCCTTTCTAAGGCTATAAACTGGCATCTTTCAGAAGGACTTACAGATGACTGACATTAAGTGTTTTGGTGTGGAAAAAATACACTCCCGAATTTAGATAAAGTTTATAGAATTGTTACTGGCAAGAAAAACCTACGAACTTCCTCTACAACCAATGGTATTTGACATTGTTAAATATTAGTTGATATTTGATATTGCTAAATCAGCATTTTGACTTGTTGAAATGCTTAGTGGAAGTATCTGCATCTGCTTTAGCCCACCCCTAGTATCCTTTGTAGCCTCCCGTTGAAATTAATTTTCAGATATGCATTACACATCACGAGTTAGCTTTATAAACCAGATTGATCATTTTTTAAATACTTTATCTTCAGCCTTTCCTTTTTTTTTAATTAAATTTAATTTAGATACTATTACAGAATCTTTACCAGTCACTCATTACAGAAATTCATAAAAAAAACAACAAACAGGCACTGAGGTGCAAGGAATTGCATACAGCAGTACAAATTGCTGCTTTCAGTTAAATTCCTTTCACATGACATACTTTAACAAGCAATTCCTAATCCAACTCTTTTTCTTATTTATCTTTCTTAAAACTCTCCAGTTGAATGTCTCATGATTCACTGATGTTGAGTAATATCAGAGTCTCGATACAACCTTAAAACACAGTATCTGCTTCGATTTTCAGTGTGCCACAGTCTATTGAATCACCAACATGTTTGATATTAGCAGCTCTAAGGGCTTGCTTTCCCTTCAGAAGTCTGATGCCTTTGAACAGGTCACACTGTAAATACCCTACAAGATATTATATATATTATTATATATAATATATATATGCTTATGTATGGAATATGCATACAGTACACAAAGAAATACATGCCCAACCTAAAAGAGCCAACTAGCTTGAAAACTTAGTGAGGAGCACACTTCACTTCATAAGATGATGCACAAAACTGCCACAGGACAGAAGGAAACTCTGGCTTCTCTGAAGTCACATTTTTTTCAATTAATTTCTAGGATGTCTAACAGTTCAAAGAACACAAATCTACTAACATTGGTAAGACATTCTCCCATGGAAAAGACATGGGAGCTTTAGCTTTTAGCTTTAGTGACATTCAGTCATGATTTGGGGCATTTATGGGCACATTGTGACAGGTAGCAGTAATAAGTTAGGTAAGAAGGAAGATCATTGAGGTTTTTTTTTTTAATTAAAAGGAGAAAGATAAATTTGTAATGAAATGCTCAAGTCTGGGTGTTTTTTCTTTTTGTTTGGTTTCTTTTCCCCTATTTTTCTTATTTTTAATTAATCTGTAGGTGAAATATCCTGTCACTATGTAAGAAGCCAAATTTACACTATCAGTGGGAAGGTACGACTTTACATAATTGATGAAATAGCTAGAGTACAGGTTAGAGGTTAATGTAGTTTAATATTAAAAACTATTATTTAAAAACTTTTAAAAGATGACATAATAGTGACTAATTCTTAAGTTTCAAAAATTCAGTATATTTGCAGAGTTGTATAAAAAAAATTAACTTCCAAATTAGAGACTCTAGAACAACTGTGAACTCTCCAATTAAATAATACTTCCACAAGAACTGTAAGATTTTTTCTTAAAAGTTAGTATCAGTACAAATATGCAATTTATGTAGATACTGATTTCAGCTTGACTTCCATTATACTGTTCTACAACAGGTTATCTCCATTGACCTCACACATGTACTTTAAATTCTGCTAGTTTCAGAAAAGCAGAACTAGATGCAGTAATTTAAAATCTTTTCTCAAGAAAAATGGCCCTATATATTCACATAGCTATGACATTTATCCCAAACATTACACCAAAATACCCTCTATGTTCTCAAAACCATCTCTACGGTGTACTGGCATCCATGGTAAGAGCTTTTATCTCACAGTGAACATATTTTATCTGCAGTGAACATATACCAGAATTCTATTTAAATCAGTCACTTTCAATTTCAATCTAGAAAGAGACTGCCTGAACAAGTCACCTTAAATGTGAATTTTATTGTGCCAGGAATTCATTATTGGGTATTCTAAAACTGACTTCACTGGACTGCCCGTTACATGCCATTCCTTTCAGACGTTGAGCAATAACTCAGTAAATTTAAAGATGATTTATCAACATCTTACAGTAGTTACTTTCTTGTTCTAAATGTAAGATATTCACTGCAGCCTGCATAATGGAATGGCTTCAAGGTTTAACTTTCAGATAATAATTATTCTACATGAGATTTAATTTGGGGGAAAGCAGACCATCTTCAAATGTGTTGAACAATGACAGGAGAAAAGAAAACATTTCAGTTTAGTCAGTGCCTGAATTTAAGTGCGCATAGACTGAGAAAACATTGGAAATCCAAATATATCTGTCACAAGAAAATGGAGACGCGGAAACATCTTTCAGGAGAACTATGTCATCAGGACACTCAAAACTATTAGTGCAACAGAAATAAAGATTCAGAAACAACATTAATTTTCTCCTTTAATACCAGCTAACAGTTATTTTTAAGGTGTCTGTTTTGTTAAGTGATACCTACTGAACAATCACAATTAATAAGGGACAACCACAGATTTGCATGAAAGCTATGGAAACCAGCATTTTTAGATTAGTACCCATTTTATGCTTAAAACTTGCCACTATGCAGATTTATACAGAATTATGCAAAGTACAAGCTTTGTATTTCTGTTGTCACATGACTGCGTGCACTTACGCAATTGCATGTTTACTCTGGTAGGCCTACTGTGATATGGAAACCAGTGGAGGAGGCTGGACAGTCATGCAGAGACGTGAAGATGGCAGTGTGGATTTTCACCGCACATGGAAAGAATACAAGATGGTAAATAATATTTGCTGAAGCCTTAATATTAGCTGTTATCATTATTTAAAATCTCATATAATAAAGTTATATTAATAGAATCCTTAGAATGTAAGCAAGTTTCAGGAGCTGTCTTTGTCCTTAGATGTCAATTTAGAAAATCTCAGAGTCATGTAAGTTGTTTGCCTAAGCAGACTTGCAAACGTGATGTTTGTTTTTAAAGAGAAACCTCACTTTTCTTTAATCAACTGTTCCATCATATGTCCACATTTTTGGAGTTATTTGTATTTCTGTTTCTGGTGGCAACAGTAGAAACTGCTTCAAACCTAAGCAACACTGATTCACTATTTCAGATTCCTGAGTTTGTTGAAATTAATTTTTAAAAATATTACAGATCTGTAACCTTCACAGACACAGTAAAATTCTTAGTTGACAGACTGAGAACTATTAAACTTAAAAACTGATAAAGTTATCATTTCAAACTCAGAGGAAAAACAAACCAAAGTTATTTATATATACAACTTGAATTACAGGGATTTGGTGATCCTGCTGGGGACTACTGGCTGGGAAATGAGTTTGTTTCTCAGCTGACTAATCAGAAGCGTTACGTTCTTAAAGTACAACTGAAAGACTGGGAAGGAAATGAAGCATATTCATTGTATGACCACTTCTCTCTGGCAAGTGAAGAACTAAAATACAGGTAAGCAGGAAAATCAAATCTGAATGGAAAAAGAGAATGGTGGTAATCATTCTAGACTGTGCAGATGCATGAGACTTTATTTCATGCAAATTATGATGATTTTTCATTTCACTCAGAAAATAACATTTGCTCTATTTTTCACCTGTTGCTTAAGCCACTTTTATTAGTAAGGGTTTTTTTACCCAATGGAGAGAATGTATTTTTTCTAGTGCACACTGGGGGAGTGTAACACACAGGATGCACAAAGATGAAGATGTGGTATGGTAGGATATGTGTGCCAGTATAGCACATGGCAATGTAGTCTTCAGGGCATCAGGAATCCGTCTGCAGTTGCTATCAATCCTGATACCAGGCAACAAATATATTTGTGGAAGATGGATGACTAAGATGAATAATGCTGTGAAGTTTTTCCATTTAAGTCAGTGGCCTAGTAGGAGCTGTTCTGTCATCATGAAGAGCACACTAAGGTAATGCTATCTTCTCCTTCCATGACCCACTCAAGGAGTAATACTCCCACCCCTGAAAAATAAAGCTAATAGCAAATGTTTGGTTTCGACCCCTACAAACTTTCCAATTTTAACACTAGATTTTAATCACAGAATCTTTAAGGTTGGAAAAGACCTCTAAGATGATCAAATCCAACTGTCTGTCCAAAGCCACCATATCAATTAAACCACATCCTAGAGTTCCACATCTACATGTTTTTTGAATGCCTTCAGGGATTGTGACCACACCACCTCCTTGGGCAGCCTGTTCCAATGCCTGGCCACTCGTTCAGTGAAAGAAATCCAATCTAAACCTCCCCGGTACAACTTGAGACCATTTCCTCTCCTGCTATTGCTAGTTACTTGGGAGAAGAGACCAACCTGCACCACACGACACCCTCCTTTCATGTGGCTGTGGAGTGATAAGGTCTCTCCTCAGCCTCCTCTTCTCCAAGCTAAAAGTTCCCTCAGCTGATCCTCATTTTGGACTTTTGCTCCAAACCCTTTACCAACTTTTCTGCCTTTCTCTGGACACACTTCAGCACCTCAGTGAGTGAGGGGCCCAAAACTGAATGCAGTATTCAAAGTGTGGCCTCACCAGTGCCAGGTACAGGGGAACATTCACTCCCCTACTCCTGCTGGCTGCGCTATTTCTGATACAGGCCAGGATGCTGTTGGCTTTCTTGGCCACTTGGGTACACTGGCAGCTCATGTTCAGCCAGCTGTCAGCCAGTACCCCCAGGTCTTTTTCTGCCAGGCAGCTCTCCAGCCAATCTTCCCAAGCCTGTAGAGTTGCATGGGGTGGTTATGACCAAAAAATGCAGAATAACAGAATATTAGGAATTGGAAGGGACCTTGATAGATCATCCAGTCCACCCTCCCCTGACCAAGCAGGATCATCTGGAGTAGATCACATAGGAACGTGTCCAGATTGGTCTTGAATGTCTCCAGAGAAGGAGACTCCACAACCTGTCGGGGCAGCCTGTCACCCTCACAGTGAAAAAGTTCCTCCTTATATTAAGATGGAACTTTCTGTGTACCAGTTTGGAACCATTTCCCCTTGTTCTATCACTAACCAACACCAAGAAGAGCCTGGTTCCATCCTCCTGACGCTCACCCTTAAGAATCCAGCACTTTTCCTTGTTAAACCTTATTCAACAGGCCTCAGCCCATCGATCCAACCTGTCCAGATACCTCTGCAGAGCTTTCCCACCCGCAAGCAGATGGATACTCCCACCCAATTTGATGTCATCTGTGAGAGTGAACTCAATCCCCTCATCTAGATCATTGATATAGATATTAAACAAAACTTATCCCAAGACTGAGCTCTGGGGGAGTACCACTTGTGACTGGACCCCAACTGGATTTAACTCTGTTCACCACAGCTCTACAACAGAGTTTAGGAAATGTTTCTTTAGAAGAACCTTATAGATTTGTGGAGCTTTAGGTGGCCAGAAAAGTTGCCTAAATTTAGATTAATTTATCCAAGACTTCTAAGCAACTATTTGTTTTAAACAAAGTCAATCTGACATCTCAGATAACTGATGGTGTTATTTCAAACTAGCAGCATCTTCCTCCCTCAGAATGTCAGATCTTAGTGCCTTAGTAGTATACAGTTGTCTCAACTCCAAAGCAAATATTTTTTCATCTGGAAACAGTCAGAATCTACAGCAGAGATTTTTTTTCAAGTGATGCTTTAAAATACTTACAAAAGCAACCTTTGTAAAATGGGTCATTACCCGTGTCCATTAAAAAATAATTACTGAAAACTAACATGGTTATCTGTAAATAGATATTTTAAAATACAACCAAACATGGAATGCATCATATAATGCAGTAGTTTAACAAATATACTTAACACTATAAAAATGGAAAACCTAAGAAAGTATTCAATTAAGAGCAACTTTCATTACACTAAATCATGAGACAAACTGAGATTAGACCAAGTTGCTCAGGGATTTATCCAGTTAGGTCTTGATAAGCTCCAACCTGTTCCACTGCTTGTTTTTGAAAAAGGTTTTCTGATATCCAGTCAGAACCTCTCATTTCAATGTACATCCACTGTGTTTCATCCTCTGCTCTACTAAGCCATACTTTTAAAACTGAGCAATAATGAATGAATAATACTCTGCTTTTACATGACTTGAAATGATATTTGAAAATCAAGCCTAGGCTCATACATTATACTTGGAACCTTTAGTATCACTTATATAAGAAGTTGGCTTACACAGTTTTGAACTCACCTTAAGAAATAGCAGATTATTTAATATTTTGAAATAGATTTTTAAGAAAATAATGAGCTGATCTAAATGAATACCTACAACTTCTGACATAAATATGCAAGATGAAGACTGGTCTGAGGACAAGTTGTTCTCCTCAAAGAGTTAGATCTCTTCCTTAAGCAAACAGAACAGCTCTGAGAATGATAAGGTATTTATTTGTTACAGTATTTGTTACTGTAATACAATCACCAAAGAGATGCTGTGTGACCAGAAGTTTCAAGTCCCTCCAATTCTAGCTAACACAGCAATAGCTGTGCGATTGCCTCCCCAGTTTGGTGACCTATGTCTCTCCCCACAGAGACTGTGTCTGTGTAAGCAGATCCAAACAGGAGTAGCCTAGCCTTACTGTAGACTTACCTTGCCAGGAAACTGAGGCAAACTTAAATACCTGTAAGGATTTAACATCTAACTGATCATTAGTAGTCCAAGTAATGCTGTTATGTATCATAGATGCAAACTTGTAATGCTACATTACCATGTTGTGCTAACAGAAAATAGGAATTAAAAAATGTTGGTTTAAACTTTTGAACTTGATTAAAAAAATTATTGCACACATCATACATACAGTATTAAGAAATGCACAGTGTAGATGATAAATTCAGGAGTTACCATCTACCTGCTCTCATTTCCTTCTAATACGATGTGAACAAAACAGTCCTCTCCACAGATACGGAAGCTGTTGATTAGGAGATTGTGCTGACCATTTCTGTTCGCATTAAAATGTTATGCTGCAAAACAGCGTACATCATCCAGAAGAGACCCTGTTTGAACAGAATATTTACTGCAAATTATTCCATCATTAATTTGCAGATCAACTACTATTGACTTCCATGTAATAATTGTTTCTCCATTCCTCACTTTTACAGGATCTACCTTAAAGGACTTACTGGGACAGCAGGCAAAATAAGCAGTATAAGCCAACCAGGAAATGATTTTAGCACAAAGGATGCAGACAATGACAAATGTATTTGCAAATGTTCACAAATGCTAACAGGAGGTAGGAATGTTTTTGGTTGTTTTCTTTTTGTTTCTCAGTCTTCCTATTTTTATTGGCACTGAAATTGTCTATGCATAGTGATAATTTTGACTTTACAGATTTTGATTACTGAAGACATCCAAAAGTCAGAGACAGAAACACAAGTACTATGGCTCCAAAAAAATATAATTTGACAAAAGTTAAAGTAAAACAAGAGAAGTGAAAACTAGAGGCAAAAAGTTGGGGGTACAGGAAAGTGTGAAATTGTGGAACTAGTCAGAGACAGCAGGTTCTTCTTCCAAGGAATGAGACAACATTCAGAGACTAAAACACCTAACTCTCCCCCTGCAACCTGTTTTAGAGATTCAGTTGGTCAGTGAAATAGCTCACACCCTTTTAGGCACAAACCCTTTCCCTAACTGTCCAGACAAGAAAACACCCAAAAGCTGCTATATACTGCTCATGCCACAGAAGGATACCAAGTCTTGAATTCCATATTTCAATATAATTATGAAGTGGCAAAGATACACCACATATATGAGACATTCATTTATGAGATATTTTTCTAACAACTGTCCACTATTGGAGTCTTAGTTAGTATTTTTATCTTTAACTAGAAAAGCCATTCCCTTATTTGTCATCTATAATTCCACATTCTGAAATGTTAACAGCTGCTTTGTAAATTCCACTTCTCTTCCTGTTATCTCTTAAGCAATGGTTCATTTCCCTATAGCACGAGGGTACAATACAAGAGACCGCTTCAGTTTATCCCAAAGGCTTGTTGAATTACTGCTACAGAAAACACACATTATCACCATAACAGATGAATAAAAATACTATCTTCTATAATTTTTCCTTATAACCCACTAATAAGCCAGGAGCATCAGGATAGAAAATAAGTTTGGGCTTTCTTCTCCTTTTCCTTCTTATTAAGTTTCAGTGCAGAAGTTTTGAACTGATCTGCAGAGAACTAAAGAAGTAACTAAATCCTCTAAAAAGAATTAAGCAAGGAGTTCAAATCTCTGAAGAAACGGGAATTTACTAAAGAGCAGACAAAACCCAAACACAACTCAATATCATAGTTCAGGTTCTGCCCTCAGACTGTTAACAATGTTTGATATCGATAAAAATTTGAGCTTGATTGAACAGCTTCCCCTCTCAATTTTAAACTACAATGTATTACATAAGCTTTAAGAATATGTACTTAGTACATAAATACATTTAATTTCTGAGTTTGAGGCAAATATGTTACATTGACACTTCCAAATCACAAGAGAGAAAAACTGGTTTTAGATTTCTTTCTCATTTCAGGACAACAGAGTCTCCTTATATACTATTTTGAAAACTACCTCTGCTGATGTTTTCCTTGTTTGCTGTCTTGCAGGATGGTGGTTTGATGCATGTGGTCCTTCTAACCTCAACGGAATGTATTACCCATTACGACAGAACAACAACAAGTTCAACGGTATCAAGTGGTACTACTGGAAAGGCTCAGGATACTCTCTCAAAGCCACAACTATGATGATTCGACCAGCAGATTTCTAAATGCATTATGTGAATTATGTATTGTATAGTTTTCAAAGACTAAATTTGCCAAGCATATAAACACACATCTGCAACTTGTCTCATTTTTCAAGCCCAGAAAACATGCGCTAGTGTTCTGAGGGGATCAGTTCAGTACAATTCCTGAATTGCAATAAGCCTTGATCAGCTACAGCTCATACTGTTCACCCAGACACAAAGTTTAAAGCCTGATATAACTTGATTTGGCCAAACGACTGAATAGAAAGAACATCCAAGAAATTGTCAGACAAATTAAGGACTGTGCTTTACTGATTGTTTATGTTATGTATGTGTTAGTAAATAACTGGAACTGTGAAAAATACCTAAAATAGTTTTAGAAATATGCATTTTGCCTCATCACGGAACTTCAAACATCACTCTAATATAAACCACTTAAGTAGATCTAGAACTATTTATCTTTGTGTCATGTTTGCTTTTTATGTACATAAAAAAAATTTCCTGTTCTGTAATTAGCTCAATACTGTAAAGAATACATTCTTTCTCCCCATAGTCTCTTAAACAACTTCTTACACTTTTTCAGGGATTTTTTTCCAATAGCCTGTTTTATTTTATTTATCAGAGGACAAATAGCATTTAAGTACTTTGCATCTATTCTTGGGAAATACCATGTACAAAAATCACCATTTCTTTCAGTTTGTACTTATTACAGTCACTATCTTGAAGTTACAATAATCCCTGCAAGTTACAATATAGTATGTATTTCTTTATATTTTTATGAAGATTGCACTTTTTTCTTACCTTGTCATTTACCTGCAAATGATCAATATTTTATAAACCGAGACAACGACATTAACAGCAGATGTCCAGTTGTCTATGACAATCAGTTATCACCTGGTGCTGTAGTACATATATATGTTTTGTAAAAATAACCTTAACTGAAAAATATATGCATGTTCCTTGATACAATTAAATTTATGCTCATGACTTAAGACACAAATCATTACATTTTAGAAACAGGGGAAAAAAATCTGATAGTTATCTAAGGTCATACATACATTGGGTTTTTTTTCAGTGAGGTTAGGACTTTTCCAGATAAATTCTGTGTAGGCAAGCTCTCAACGTATACCACAATGTGAATAAACTACTCTACTGGGTGATACTTGCTCTTCAAAAATTTTATTACTCTATGCTTTAAAATTGTCTGTTGTTAATTGCAGTTCAAACTTAGATGTTACTTTTTCATAAATGACCTAAAATCCCCAAATCCACCTTAGGTTTTAATCCTTATGCTTGGTCTTTGTCTTAAATTAATAATTTTGTAAAATATAATTTCAGTAGGTGGCTAAATTAGTTGCAAGGCAAAAGAATGCATCTCATACAAACCCCCTACATCTCGACACAACATTTCTAGAGACTTACTTAACAAAAGGTATTATATCTTAAAAGCAGTAAATGATTTTGAGAAAGATGAAAGAAAAATATTTTATACTGACAGTCATAGAAGCTGCTGTCAGAGTACCAACCACACACATTACCACCATTCTTCTTCACTAAGAACATGTGTCAGCATTATTAGAGGGTAGCAGAGACCAAAAATACTTCTATTACATCATGATTTTAAATAAACCTAACAACAGTCATCATCTGAAAATTGCATAAAATATCAGTGCTTTTAAGTGTACTGTTTAATATTTGGTCTCTACTAGCAAACTTGTAAAGATATATATATTTATCCCAGACTAAAAAAAACCAAAAAAAACCAAACCAACAAAAAACCAAAATTGCTTTAATGAATTTTTAAGAAATCTCTTAAAAAGCAAGTCTAGCAGATAGTGTCCAAGCTAGAAAAGGTGCTACACATAAAAAAAAACCCCACATGACATACTAAGATAGGCCTTTTGTAAGCCTGGAGAACAGAAGGTGAAGGGGAGACCTTACTGCTGTCTACAACTACCCAATGAAGGACACAAAGAAGACACAGCCAGACCGTTCTTGGAGGAGCACCATGATGTGGCAAGGGGCAGGGACAAAAGGCAGCAAACACAAGTTGGAATTGGGGAAGTTGGATTTTCTTTTTAATTTCACTTATTACCATTACAGTGGACTGGACAAGCCCCTTGGAACAGTGTTTAATTAGACAACCTTCAGAGGTCCTTTTTAATCTTAAGTAATTTATGATTCTGTGAAATTTAATAGAAATGCTGAGTCTAGGTTGCAGTATTTCTTGCTTCACTGCATTTAATCAAACAACTAAAGAAAATATTCCCAATATTCAACACAGTAAGCATATCCAGCATACTAACCCCTTCCCGCTCCACCAAAAAAGGGGAAAAAAAAAAAAGCTTCTTATAAACCTTTCCTGAGTGAAAAATCTGGCATGGTATGAATGTTCATCCTGGCAAAGGAAAGTAGCACTAACTTCTGGTTGACATTAACCTTCATTATTTTAGTAAGAAAATATTGACAAGAATAAGTAAATACTCCATGGGTAGTTTTGATTTTCTGGGAAAAAAAGTCTTTATAAAGTTCAAAACTTTTTGATAACTCTTCTGGGAAAGTGATTGAAAATACCGACGGAGAGACTGAATGGATCACTTGTTATTTATGACACTTTTTTTTAAAATGGAACAATTTATCAACAGGAATGTAAAATTTTAGAGTAAATATATTATTAAATTGCATTTTATCTAAATGAGATTGCATATCTTAAATGACAAACACCACAGTGAAGTGAGAGCAGGACATTTTGGAAGCAATGTAGTAACAGAAGAAAGAAGGCTGCAATGACTCCTCTGAACTAGGTTCAAACAATAACAACAGCAAGATACCCCCTTCTTTTAATTCATTCCTGTTATCAAATAAACTGTATAAACCCACAATGCACTTCCATTTTCTCTAAATACTTCCACGGAAGCAGAAGAGAAATAATAAGAAAGGGAATATAAACACCCTTCATGCATAATAAAATTATCTTTAAAAATCACACATTTGTTGCAGTTGGAAGCCAGAACGGCTCAAGAAGGGGATGATTGGAAAGGTGGTGGAAATACCACCTGGAAAATGGGCTTCATTCCTCTGCAAGAGAGTCATATTGCTAACAGAAGGAATTCAGGTTTCAGTACAACATAACATCCACAGCTTTTACTTCTCACTGTCTCTCAAGCTCTTCTGCTTTAGGAATAAAAATGGTCAACAGAATATAAAAAACAATCCCAGCAGGAATCACTTGCAAAGAATGGTATGAAGTTGTTACAAATAGCATACTTGTTAATAACAACGGTAGCCTTGAGAAGAAACAGAAAACTGAAACCAACTGAATCTCAATTACTGTATTCTTTTTCCATACACATACAGAAAACGGAAACACACTGCCACTTCTTATTTTTCATATCAAATTTTATGATTTTTAATATATTTGCTATATATAAAGAAATCCACTTTCTCATTTTAGAAAAAAACCCACATAATGGATGATTAGTTTGAGCAAATTTCAGAATAACAGAATGTTACATTTTCCCTAAACTTCGAGAACATGCAACTTACGACATAAAGCCTTCACTTCCAACATGCATATTCACTTAAATTATGGATTTAAAATCTTAACAGTTAATAATATTATAGTAAAACAAAGTTCAAACACTATTAAATGCTCTTTCTTCAAAGTCCATATGCAATTTTCAGAAACAAGTAGCAGGTAATAATATATTTTAACTAGCTGCTATAATGTTAGAAAAATTGTGAAATCTTTTTTTGGCAAAACCATAGGAGCGATTGAGTAGTAGCCTGCCAGAATTCCAATTGTTTTAAAACCAAAATAAAAGCACTTTTTAATGCTTTACAACACACGGAGTGCAGGTACACTGGGTGTACACAGATACACCATACCCTCATATACATACCTTTGCACTAGTTCAAAATTCAATACTTTGATCGTTAAAGATTGGAAAAATGCTTTACCTACTTAGTTTTAGAAGCCCCCCAAAATTTCCCATTGCCAAAGTAATTTTTCCTTTAGGCAATAACATGCACCTGCATTTTATATGCAAGCATGAATAGAAGTTAAATTTGCAATAAATAAATTTAAGGACATTTAGACTTAAATAAGAAGCTATCTTATTCAGAAAATTGGTCATTTTTTTTTTTAATTTTCTATATATACCAAAGTTTTTGCAAGCGCTTCAAAAAGTAGTAGGCTAAGGAGAAAATAACTCCTTAAAGTATTTGCTTTAAAAAAGATATTTTTTTAAGGCTTTCTGGTTCACTGAACCTATGCAGAGTCATTTTCCAGGTAAACGAAAGTTCACAAGCTTAAAGGGCCATTAAACTTACAGGAGCTGCAGGGAAGCTGGATGAAAGCTCGTATGGTTCCTCTGAGATCCAATGGCCCAATTCCAAAGACCACAGAACCTAAAATAAATGAAGTGGTAAGTAGAATTCTTATAATTTCTAAAATATCAAACTCTTTGAATGTGCAATCAGAAGGAACAGTGCAGTTAGAATAGTTGGTTTGAGAATTCATTTACCTAAGTGAAATGATTCTCTGAAAAAACAAGCAAAGGTACAAATTTCACAGCCAAAACAAACCATTAAAATACCGAAGTCAAGTTACACAGAGCTACAATAAATTTCAAAGCCTTGTGAGGATATCAGAAGTAAACTTTTTGCATCACAATACAGAAACTAAAGATCTGAAAAGGGAGGTCATTGTGTATCAGTTCTGTTCTATTGATTCCGTTCATTACTGAACTTCAAGTAGTTCCTCTGTCCCACTTATCCAGCTTGTCAGGGTCCCTCTGGATAGCAACACTCCGCAGAAGTATCAAACAGTTCTCATAGTTTTGTAATGTCTGCAAACCTGCTGATGGTGCACTCTGTCCCATCACCTAGATCATAAATGAAGATGCTGAACAATACTGAATCAGTATCGACCCACACTACAGACTAGAATCATCACACTACTATATAAAATCCACATGACATAAGGGAAGCAGCCTGCAAAGAAGAAAGCTCTGTTCAATTCCCTTCAGTCAACTGAACATTCTAGATCATAGAATAAAAGATTGCTAATAGTGCAGAGTACTGACTGCCTGGAAAATACATGATCATATATGTGCTTTGAAATACTGGATTTATATGATCCTTGGAGATTAGAAATCCCTACACTCTCTTTAGGGACATTTTTGTCTTCATAGAGACTACTCATGTTTACATCTTGAAAACTGAGGCTATCTTACAATTTTCTTCTGGCTGTCATAGAATATTCTATATTGACAAGATGAGCAAATTAACATAGTAACTGAACTATTATGTCATCTCTTATTTCCAGGCACTACTTGAAATAGTTATATTTTAAATTTCTGAAATAGACACTATAAAAAAATAAATTCCCCCAAATATTCTATCCAGTGTTTTTTCCTGGGATGATTTTCTAAACCATTCTTCAGAACAACTTTTAAGTTTCATCTAGTAGACTATACTATTAGAATCATCACAGTGTTCAGAGACTACTTCTCAAGTAGTAAAAGCATTGTTTTTATAGGAAAATGGAAAAAAGACTGAAGCTCCTATCATGGCTCTGCGCTTGAATCATATAACAGGTGTTTTCCTACTAATTACAAAATATTATAAATTCTGAGGCAGAGGAGTTTATTTTCCTCTTTGGCTTCATCATTAAAAGATGAGCCATAAAGTTTCTCACATTACTGAAAGACTTTGCCAAGTTTGCCTGTTATCACACAGCTAAACAACTTGCCCCTTTTGAGCTCTGCAACATCCTTCCTGTAGATGCCATTTGGCACATCTTAAAGTAAAAAAAAAAAAGCACTGTTAACCCCCAGTGAGAGACAGCATGATTCATAAAACCACAGTGATCCCCCAATGCCCTGCTGATCCTACAGCAACAGTACCCTTTAAGTGAACAAGAAGTGTACATATACCTGCAAAATAGAATAATTGGTATTTATCAGAAAGTAAATCCCTGTGTTTAGGATATTCTACCTCTGGCAGTCACATTTTCCCTAAATAGTTCTCTACTCTAGATGATCCTGCTTGGGCAGGGGGTTGGACAGGATGATCTTTTGAGGTCTCTTCCAGCTCCCAATATTCTGTGATTCTCTCACCAGTTCATATAGATGATGTCTGCTTCTCAGTGTTATCACAGCCATGCAACTGTTGCCATTATTCACCTTAGTGAATACTCTAGATGATCCTTCTCGGGCAGGGGTGTTGGACTAGATGATCTTTCGAGGTCTCTTCTAGCTCCTAAGATTCTGTGATTCTGTGATTTTGTGATGTGGCAAGTGGTGTTTTACTTGGAAGGGGGTGTGCTAAATTTTGCAGGCTATTGGAAGTGAACAGGTATTTGTTGTTGTTGATAATTAAAAGCAACATATCTTCAAACATATTGCAAAACTTTAGATTTTTGTAATAAAGAATATTATGTTTAATTTTAGAAAATGCACAACCAAATACTTGAAAATGCAACATCTGTAAAAAAGAGAAAATAATTTCTGTACTCATGATATCGTACCAAACCTAAAAAATTAGTTAAGCACATTCATCAATCAATTAATTTAAAAAAAAATTACAAACATAAGCGTTGCTGTGTGTAGCCAAGGAAAGTATAATCAATTCCTAAAAACAAGACTTCAACTTCGAATTTTAAGTTATAAATTTTGAGGTGGTACCTGTGTATATTTATTAAATTACTTTTTAGAATTTACAAGAATATTTATATCTGCTAAGTTTTATAGTCATAACTGTATATATTTATTGCAATTTATTTAATCACAGTATAAATCAACTATAACTGAAACTAGAGATTTTTAACTGTTGATACAATTCTCACAGACATGCCGCATGAAAATAGTTTCTTTGTAAATAATCTTAAGTAGGAACAGATGTACTATGCAATATAATGTGTACATCATGTCCTTATAGCACCAAAAAGATGTTTGCACCAAGAGTTACTGGCAAACAACCCAACTAGATTAAGTCATAAACTCAAAAGATTAGTTATGATTAAGTAATCCCATTTCACTCTGCAGGCCAATTTTACAGTAACAACCTCTAACAATCCTTGCAGTATCTGGAAAATTTTGTTTAGAAATGAATTTTGTTTATCTTAAAAGATAAAAGATGGATTAATGCTTGTCTATCATGATTCTGGAATGGAGTACAAAGGCATCATATCTACTTTCCTAGATAAAAAGAAAAGTAGATACAGAGTTCGTTAACAGGTCCTGCGGTGACCTCCTAATGAAACATTCCGTTTTCCTGAACGCAAAGGAAAGAGCTCTCTTTTTGAAGTGACTGAAAGTTTGCTTCTAACTTCAGCGAGATAAATTTTCAACCAGCATATTTTCATAACAACACTAAAAAATGCTTCAAATTCATGTGGGACAAAAACATGCATTATTATTATAAACTATTTTTTCTTGTTAAGTCAATACTATCTTCATATTAAACAGTTCCTTAGAATGTAGAAAATTACTAAGAAAAGCTGAAGTACTTCAGAATATAAAGTGTTTATATTAAGAAGAAATAGCTATAGGAGTTTTCAGATGTGCACATACAAAATATTTAGCTTAAAATGTAATGATAAAGAAGTACAGCATGAATGCTGGATATCAGAATATCAGAAGCTAGGAAAATACAGTTAAAAACATTGAGATAATCTGCTACTTCATCATCAAGTAGGGACTATTTTATCTAACTCAGAAGCACACAACCTGTAAGGCATGGAGCTCCAATAGAGGTTCTGCAGGTTTTACAGGTGTAAGGTTAACCTTGGTGCAAAGCTTTCCTTGGAATATACAGATCAGCCATGTTCTTTTATTCACACTATATAGGAAAATTTATGTCAAGCATCAGGTTCTCAAGGGTCTGAACACACTGTTTGACTAATCATTATTTAAGGCCTCTGACCCATCCAGCTAGCACACTGAACGGACATATATGGCATTTATATTTTAATAACTCATCTTGAAATATGTAAACAGAGTGCTATGAAGATTAAAAGTCTAACTGTAGATTTTATTTTTCTTTAACATCCATCCTGAAAAACACAGCATTTTAAACCTTACTCAAAAAAAGAAAAACAAATATTGCGGTGTACGTTATCTCTCTATGTTACAAGTCAAAAGGCAGCGGTAAATTATACTTCAGCTTCTGAGGTATATCTTCCAAAAGACAGTCATCACTGTGGAAAATAAACACCTGTTGAAAAAGTGCTACTGCTTTCTACTAATTTTAATTATCCAATTGGAAGTATTTTACCTACGAAAGTACTTATGGTAGAGTTGACTACGGTATAGAAATTAATTTAAAGGACTCAGTATTGTAACATTAATTCAAAAATGTATTTTTTTCTGAAATGAAATTCTTCTGACATGTTCTACAGAATTCTTTGTGATAGTAAGGCTCACAAGCTTCTCTAGTTAAAGTATTCAGTTAGAAGATTTGTGTAAAAAGTTGGCAAAATTATGCCACTGACACAATTAGAAATAAGAAATGAATGCTTTCGTGCGATAAGATATATAAATTTAACCAGATGAAGAAATATTTTTTAAGTTCAAAGCAATTTTTCCTTTCAGTGAAACAAATTACTTAATTACTTGAGGAATTACATATTTATGGACAAAATAGTACCCATCCTCAGTGAAAGAAAGACTTAAAAACAGTTATAAAAAAAAAAAAGGAATATACACAGAACAACAGACACCGAAAGACTGAACAAACTTGTGGTTTTGAGAACTGAACTCTGAAGTTTTTCTATACTTCTCGTGCAGTTCTTCTAGTAACTTATCAGCCAATAAAATGATTGAAGACAGTTCAGCTTTTGATCCAGTAATACAGGAACAGTCTAATCCCTGGACCAATTTCACTTATTGGTATTACGTGAGTTATGTGTGATGAGTTTCAAATGAAGACTTTAAGGCAGCAGGAGAAAATTGCTTCTAGTCTTACATAGGTCTTTGAAGAATATGTGTTGATATTTTCACCATGGATTGGTTCATAGAAACACAGTCCATAAAATAGGCAATGAAATTCCACAAGAGCAATTCATAGAATACCAACTATCCAAATGCTGCTCTATGTACAAAGGTAGGAAACTATTTTACTGGATTTTTGTAGTACTTATATAAAACTTTAGCTAGCTTTGTAATTATTTGAAGCTTTTTCTAAAGGAAATATACAACTTGTTATGAGAAAGTAACTTATAGAAAACATTACTTTTTTAAAAGATCCAAACAAAGCAGCTAAGTGTTGTATGCACATTTCAATGTATTTCACTCATAAATGCATAGAATCATTAGTAGAGGCTGGAATGGATCTGTGAAGATTGTCTTGTTCAAGCTCCGTGCTCAGATCTTCATGCTAATGGTTTTAGCCAAAAAGGCACATTACTGGATTACTAAGGTACCAAGACACAAACAAGACAAGTATGCAGACAAGTATACATGGGCACAAACATTATTACTGATGTTTCAGTTATACAGAGTATGTTTATTTTATTCGCTAGTAAATTTTAAAAATATTTCTTACCCATTCAAAAGAAACAATCCAACACCCACGAGCAATTCCCAGCATGACATTCAAGGTACGACGAGGACTCCCTGTAACTACATGACTTGTTGTTTCACATACATCATCTGACAACAAAAAGTCTCCAAGTTTATTCACCACCTGAATTACTGTGTTTTGTTTCCTAAAATGAAAAGGGGAAAAAAACCCAAACTGAATTAATATGATGAATTGTAAAACCATATGCACACAATTTAAACTTAACTAATTTCTTTCCTCACTAATAATTTCTTATCCTTTTCTCACTGAGGATCTACCCATTTTCTTGCCCTAAATTCATTAGCCTTCCCAGAGTCCAACAGTCCCTTTTCTGTCATCACACAACCATATCTACTTGCACATCAAAGCTCTTTTGCCACACACATCTATCTTGTCTGTTTAAATAGAAGCTTTTGAGTCAGGAATTATCTACCATTGTTTGTGTACAATGCCTAGTACAACAGAGCCTCATTCTTGGTTGCTTTTGTAGTACTATCAGGAAATGTAAACATTTAGACACAGCACTCAAGAGGTTTTCATTAGGAAGCACCAGATTTTCAGCATCTGAAGAAAATACTGTGTCTAAATTTGGAGACAAGTCCTAATGTTCTGGCTTGCTACCTATAATCTGAGCCAATGTTTCAATTAAGAATTTTCTTATGCTTAATTGAATTAAATATAAAATCCAGAATGGCCACTTATATGTGGAATTCTAATTTGAGTTCTCTACATAGCTACACTTAAGCACACAAATATATAATCATGAAAACACTGTGATCTTGGTATCACTAGAGAAAAGCTGTTCCATGAGTACAATTTATCGTTCTTATTATGAATCATTATTATGAATGGCTATTAAAGATCTGCGAATGAAAGCCCAGTTCCAGCAGCCTCTCTGCTCCTGTCCACTGACTTGGAAATGTCCATGGCATGCTACACAAGATAGAACAATTAAGCACAACCTTGAACATAGTCACATCAATCACAATGGTGACTCAGGTATAAAACATTTAAGTTAAACACTGAAATAATGCGAGCACACTAAGAACATCTCCAGAAGCCTCTGGGGTTACTTTCATTCTCATTATATTTCATTCTGTGGAAAGCAATTCAATTAAAGCTCCCCAAATACCCCAGATAAAACAGACAATATTTAGAGCAATTCTAACAAAACCTGCAAAAAATTTCATGAAGAATGCAACATGTTCTGTCATTCAGAAAAACAGGTAGCTGCTGGTGGTGGATGTGTGAGCAGCATTTAATATAATCCCAAAACCCAATGCCATAAAACCACTAAATTCATGTTCTTGAAATTTAAATTCTAATGATCCACTTCTGAGACTGTAGCTACTGGGTAGTAGAACTGGCTTTTGACCACTGGGTTGCACGCTTTGGAGGTCAGTTTTCTTCAGCTCTTTCTGAAGTAGTTCCTTTCCCTTCACCCATTTACAGGTTCATGAATGTCTACAACTGTAGACAGCCCAAAGCACAATCTTGATGAAGAAGTTCTGAAGAAAAACAATTGTCATGACTGGACTTTTTTATTTAATGCAATAGTAATTGGCTAGTGGGAAAAATCAACACACATGCGACATAAAATAAATAATATATTCACGACTTTTTTCAACAACAGCACTTTTTTCCTCAGCTCTGCCAGAATCTGTTCTCTTTTAGGCATATCACAGCCTCTGTTTTCCACTGTTCTCTTATCTGCACCGTAGCTATTTTTTTACCTCCCCCACAGTGATCCTGTATTACATGACTTGCAAAGTGCATTTTACAGTCTTGGTGTTACTAGCATCCAGTCACATTAAATACAAGAGAAGTATTATTTCCATTTTATGTTTCTGACATATATTAGTATACTTGTTAATAGCTACTGACAACCATTTATAAAGAACTTCTAAAAGGATAGCCACTAAGTACCCCTTCTGGGTACTTAAATCTATGTAACTGTCAAGATTTAATTACTTCAAACCTGAAACAGATTTGTGGGTAGTAAAAATATCTTGAGTTTTGAAAAAGTTAAGAAAAATGGCAAGCAAGTGTAGTATAAAATATGGAATTTGTTTTTGTTGGATGTTCTTTATGCTGTAAGGTTTTTAAGAGAATGATAACAGCATGCCAAAAAATTATTAACTCTCCCGCAAAATATGCAGTGGCAGCTGCCTCTAATGTTTTGAAACTAAGTGGCTAAAAAGCCTATAACTGATATTTCTTCAGCACTATTTATAAGAAAGAAAACATTTTGATGTTTCTGGTTATGGTTTTTAAATAGAATGATCATAATGTATGGGGAAACAGTTAAGTCTTGGGCTGAAAGTCTGAACTGTTTACTACATAAAATTCTATGTAATGCTTCCTTCAAAAAATTTTGAAACTTGCTTGAGATTTTAGTTTCATTGCTCTGAAGCCCCTTTGAGCTCACCTATGGAATAACTGCTTCAGTCTGCACTGTAGCAACACAAACATACACACAAACTGTAGATAGCAACAACATATATACGTATGTATGTGTTTCTAGCTAGAATACAAAATGAAATAAAGTATTTTACACACATCTCAAAGATAAATTTCACTTTGTATAGGCATAAAAAGATTATGAACATTCAAGTTTAAACAGCGTGCTGACTAAAGAGTCAAAATGTTTAATACTTACTCAGAAGACATACTCGTCATAACTAGTGTCCTTGTTGGCTGGAGATGTGAAAAAGACAAGAAAAATATCAGAAATCTGGGAAGTTTCACCCTTTGAAAAAAGAATTAATTTAGAAACTTCCATTACAGTATCATCTGTGGAAGAGCCTGTACTAATTAATATATAAACTAGAAATATCAAACTTTGAGGACAAGGGAAGAAACCCCTTCATTGCATCTGGTAGCAAAGCATCCTATATAACGGGAGAGAGGAATATAGAGCTTCATTAGCAAAACCAAAAAAGTAAAGGATTCCCAGACCAGGATGTCACAGTCTACTATGTCTTCTTTCTTTACCTTCTGATCAGGTGTACAGAAAAAGGCACCTTACCTCCAACAAAGAAAAAAACCTCATTTTAAATTATTCCAGTTTCTTCCAAAAGAAAGGCAGAAACTGGCTAAGATGCTGCAGAAACATGAGCATATTTATCATAAAGCATAATTTTAATAATTTTGATAGTGTATCTTATTTTGGGGTTTGTTTTTTTAACAACTTTGGTATTTTAAGACATATTTTTAAATAAAGGTTCTTTAACTCTTAAATCTTGTCTAGTGAGTAATGTTTGAGTAACAGCACACAAAGGTTGTACTTCTGAGTACATCATTCCTTAAGACACCAATTCTGAGGCACCTCATAAAGCACATACCCCGCTTCTCCTACAATACACTTCATAGCTTAAGTGCAGTGAAGGAGTGTTTGTCCCATCCAGACTTTAAATAAGCTTTTTAAAAATTAGTGTTATAGAAGTCAGAAGAAGAACTGTGGTCATCAGCAATGACCATGAAAGCTTCCAGCACACACAGAGGTAGGGCAGAATATGAATTTTAGCATTATCAGGGAAATATATAACTGAATACGATATGGTCATAAAAGAAATATAGGTTAGAACCGGTTCTTAGCTAAGAATTACTTGTAGCTACAGGAATTCATACCAGGATATACACATAAACATTTTAATTTTGTGGCAAAAAATAGATCAACTGACTTTTGTACAAAGATTTCAAACTCTTAATTTTCAAAATCAGTATATGATTTTCAAATTATTTCTCTAGCTAAGTACTGCTCTATAAAAAAATATTCATTACCATTCCTGCCCCCACTCCCCATATTACCACAACCACAAGAAGTAAGCTTCCCGAGTCTGCTAAAAATCAGTTTCTTCTGAGTAATATATTGAGCTGAGACCACAAAGATATTTTAAACTGGAATACAGCTGGTAACACATGGAAAAAAAGAGACTCGAGGGTAACTTGTTTTACCCAGAAATGAATCATAGAACAGAAGAGAGAACATACTTCGAGTCAACTCCATTTGTACAGAGTTGGTCTTCAACATGTGTTCAAACAATTTATCACATTTAAGATGAAGTTCCTTGGAATTATGTCTGTAGACTAAGAGACTGTAGACAAATAGTGTGGATCATGACTATTCCATTATATGAACATTTTTTTCATAAATAAAACACAAATATCAGTGAAAAGCTAGATATTAAAGATAAGAAGTAGTCTTTTTAACATACACATGGAAATTTCATTTCTGTGGTTAGGTAAATTTGAAAAACATAAACCCCAGATACTATTTTAAGTCTTCAGAAACAACTTCATGTAGCATATTCATAAATTTTTGGAAATTCATTAAAAACATGTACTCAGACAACATTACGTAAGCTATGCAATACCTGAGAACTGAAAATACGTATAGTGTGAAAAACAATAATAAAATAGAACTCAAAGGAGGAAATGACGGCACTTTGATATTGAAGCATTTGAGACAAATTCTATGCAACATTTTTGAAATGCCAGCAATACTTACTGATGATGGCTAGCCTACTGCTATCCTGACAGTTGAAGAGAAGATAACATGCACTTATCTGTAATAAAAAATTGTTGCATTTTTAGCCAAAAGACATTCTACTGCAGTTTTTAATTCCAAATAGGCACCTTCATTTTATAGCTCTTGGAAGTTCCAAGAACTTCACAGCTTCGTGAACTCCATGTTTGAGTCTTATGTGTAGAGTTTGATCAAAAATAGCAATGATGCAATAATATATTTTTTCATAACAATATATTTAGTGTTAAGCAGCGTAAACTCAAAATCTGAGTATATACATAAAAAAGACATATAGTAAGACATGGAGTAAGTGTTCTGGTGGCAGAAGGGATTGCAATATTAGGCAATCTATTGTACAAGTTAGGTCATTGAAAGAAGTAAGGATTGAAAACAGGCATGAAGACACATTACACAACTGTGAGGACATAATTCATACTTGAAATGTGTTCCTAGATTCATATAAACATGAAAGGATCCTGGGATGTGACATCCAGGGAAGGCAAAAAAACATGTCATAAAAGCAAGGGTTTACTCTTCCCTGTCCGATATTTCTGGGCTGAAAACCTGATCTATGTCAAATATGTAGACTTCAGCATCATTGTGACATTCTCCTTCTGTATACAAAGCCAAACTTCACTGCCATAAGTATGAAGCTGTTTGGCTAAAAGTTTGGAGTTACATCCACACAAAAGAACTGCACTAGGTTCATGGGGCCCTTGTAATAGCTCCTAAGCCAGACCCTGATGTGCCTATTTGGAATGTGCATTAAATATTTTTGTTTTTAATAAAAGAAGTGTCATGGAAGTATTACTAATCAGACTACTATTTTGCCAAACTTGGTTTAAACAAAAAATGGCTTTGCTATAAACCAAGGCCAGAGCAGCTTCAGATCCTACAGCTGCTTCTTCAGCTTCAGTGCAGAGATGTTTGTTAACAGTACCTTACCTACAGGGAAATGAAAATACTGGATCTACACAAACTGGGAAACCAGCAGCCTGTCCTGATGTTGCTCTTCAAAGTCAGCTTTTGAATTGTAGCTCTTATGCTACAACACACAGCACACAAGATTATACAGTGAGTATTCCGGGCAAGTGTTCTGTCACAACACTTCAAAGTGATACAAAGACTCAAGACTGAAGAAGGATGCATTCCAAAGGTAGAAACTGGAATACATTTTCTTCCAAACTATTATTTTGTTTTCATTTAGAACTGCATATTTTTGAAAGCTAGAGGTCATTTTCTAAGCAGACAACATTTTGTTTTATTGCTTCAGTAATACAAGTGGTCCTCTTTAATTTCAGTTACCAAGCAGAAAACTTAGCCAAACTATGTTTTAATTTGCAGTTGTACATTTTTCAAGTTAATTTCTTCTCCCCCTTGCTATGCAATTTTTCTTCTACTCTCTTTGTGTCTGTTTTATTTCACGTTGCTTTTATTGCAAAATATATTTTTTTTTAATTAGCATTTTCTTTTCTGAGCAGTAAAAAGACATCTGGTGAGCATCATTATGAGTTCTAATGCACATCTGTAGCAGGATTATTATTAATAAAACACTAGAAAAAACAGTATTAAGCTAACTGGTTCTTATTTATCATTAATCTCTAAATCTTGAAGAGTTGCATATCTGTACTGTAAATCACAGCACACTTCTTTCTGAATTACTTTTAGCTCTGGAACACAGGCTATGTCATAAACAACATGCTTCAGCTTTCCTTTATATATTTCTTAGGAGCACAGTTGCATTAAGTATGTTGCCTGACAACAAGATTTTTCTAAGTCATCTGATATATGATGACATATAGAAACATGCATTTCAGTAGCTCAAAGGAAATAGTTTTGTAAATCTTTCCAGCACTTAAAAGACGTGATACTTCCTATACGCTAACTGACCTACACCACAAAAGAGGCATCCAACCTCAAAATGTATGCTTCCTTGCTAGCAAGTTTGAGCAGGTGTTTCGTGGAGCTAAATGATAATAAAAGTTCTGTTTTGTGCAACCCGCCTGTCAAGGAAGTGAACTCAAATTTTATTTCCTTAAGAACATCATGAGAAGTTTTTCAGAAGTGACAAATCAATTAATATGTGACCACAAAACATGCTTCTCCAGGTCAATTCAAGAATCAAGTGTAATAATGCTAGGAACTGACTTAACAGGAATGATTTTATATTGTTGACTAGTTAAATCCCAGCCCGAGTATTTAGATCTCATTTTGTCTTTGGGTCAAGAACCCAGGCCCTTGGATATTTTGTATGAAAAGTACTTTAACCAATGAATACCCCTTTTGAATTGTATATCATTTAGTCCCAATGCTGTTCTTATGCCTTAAAGCTGACTGAAGTCCTGAAAGAAGCTTCTGTGTGTACATGGTAAAACAAGACCTTCACCTTCGGGACCTACCCTGTGTGGTTTGGACAATATACCTGGGATGAGGCACATTTTGGGGAGCTGGAAGGAGGAAGGAGAAAGTAGTGCATGCATGTGCAAACAAAGAGTAAAGGAGAGCACAAGATTATTATGCTGTTTATCTCTTCCAGTCTCTTTTTGCTCTAGGTATCGTAGGTTTTTCAGACAATTCTGAAATTTGATCAGAAGTCATATACTCAATTTTGATCTTCATTCCTACTAGTAGATGAGCAAAAACAACAGAGCCATGTGTGGCATGGGAATATTCAAGAATCAAGTTAATTTCACTCTACTTTTATCTAGGAAGGTTGTAATGAGGATCCAGTACTTTAAGGCTGTTTTTAGAAACAATCTATAAATTATTAACTTAGTCTATTCACGTAATTGTGGCTCACAGCTGAAAATCTTTGGTAATTATAATGAATTATTACTATTCAGTAGTTTTAAACAGCAATTATTCAAAGCTTTAATTTATTTTCTGGCTGGCCTTTCTCCTCTTATCAGCCCTTATCAGATACCAATATTTCTCCAGTTTCCTCTGGCTGCAAACTCCATTTTGACTGTGATTTCCTGACCAAATATAGCACCTCTGCCTTGGCTATAGAAAAAGGTGAAAAATGAACCCATCCTAACTAAATCTATCACAGAGAAAAGTGAACAAACAAAGCAGGCTATAAGACAACAGAAAAACAAGATGACATGACACATGCCTGGGAATCAGCTTTCCTTCATGGCCAAAGATAAGAAAAAATGAGAAATCCTGTAATCACAGACATAGAATCCCTTAGAACTTCTGTCAGAAAGATTAAGCCTGATGGATAGCTCCAGACTTTTCAGACCTGCAGTGTCACAGTTTACAACTCACTGACATTCTGAATTTTCCACATGCAATTATAACAGCTAACAACATATATAAAAATCATCCCTGGGAGATACTAAACTCTGTAGCAAGGGATAGCTTTGACAGCATTCTGCAACTTCAAAGGGCAAGTCTATCTGGCTGTGATCATTAGCAAAACTAGAGACAAACTTTTTCTGGTAGGAAAAGATTGAAAAGACAGCAGATGGTCCTTACCACCCACTTGACTGCAAAAAAAAATTCCATTTCTATCAAGATGACATGAAAAAAAGTCAACAACCATGATTATTATTTCTGCAAGAAAAGGCAGCAGTGAGTCTTACTCTGATGGGATACCCAAGCCTTTCCAACAGGTAGAAATTATGGGTTGGCACTCCAGTCAGCATCACTTAGGGAAACTAGCAGCCCAGTTCTGCACTGCCTTCCACTAGGAAAGTTGCATCTCTAGACCATATAATGTGAAACCTGGAGACAGAGAAGGAGATACTGCCAATAGATAGAAGTGAATCAAATCCAAGAATGCCATAGACTTCTAAATAAAAGGATGGAGATGGTATAGATGTTCTTTGAATAACCTGGGATTAGAGGATTTTATTCTTGGTGCTTATTCCTACCTACTGTTTGCCACAGATAGCTCTTGAGCAATTTCCCACTTGCTTAAAAGTAATAATAAAAGATATATTCTGACTGTAACATAAGAGCTCACGAATAGTTGTTGGACCAAAAATCACCAAACCTATGAATCTTCTAGGAATAATTAAAAAAGGTTTTTTTTTTCTTATTTCTATACAGACAAACCCTAAAACTCTCCATGCAGTTCAGCTACTATTTCTCGAAACAGGGTCTGAAAAAGAACCAATATGTCAACCTGTTGAACAGAAATTTAGTGACAGTTATATGTAAAAATTGGAGCAAATTCCACTCCTGAATCTTAATTACCCTGGCCTGCTAAGAAGACAAACTGCCAAATCAACCACCTCCTGTATCGATGTCACAGGACACCTTTCCAGTGCTCCAAACAGCAACACATACAAAAGTGTGAACAGCATCTGCAAGTTGCCCTTCCTGAGACAACAGAAACACCACAAACTTGAGTGTAGAAGAGATTCTCTTTTGACATAGAAAGGAACAGACTTTACAATCTTTAGAAGCAAAGAGATATACCCTACCACTTCAGGAGGTAATCCAGAACAGCCAGTGTGAAACCTACCATACGAGAATGATTCCTAGGGACCCAAGGCCATGAATCAGCCCGCTAGGTTAATTTACAGAAGATCTACTAGGCAGGAATTGCAGCATCCCTAAGTGGCAATAAACTGTTGCCATTAGGACATGTCCCACAGCACTGTAAGGCACCGCAGCAGATACCAAGGGTATGGCTTCCATTCTGGAAGCCTTCAGCTAGATGTGAGAAATGTAGGGGATAAAGTCAGTAGTTGTACAAAGTCCAGAACTGCCTTGGCAAATTTGAGTGTAAATACTCATGAGATTAAACATACAGCAAAATTTATAAAATTCTTAAACCTCAGGATACATAGGCATCCTTTACAGTGCTCTGCTCTGAAAAGCTTGATCATGACTGCTTAGAACTAGTCATGGCAGCATCTTGAGACTGCTCAAATACTTACTAAAAATATTTGTCAGTGATTTTAGGTATCTCATATTAACCTTGCTGATACTCATTTTAGCTTTTCCTCTAAAACACCCTCTAGCATTCAATATTTTTAAAAATCTTTTATGCCAATGAAGCTCTTAATTTTTTTTCATTATTTTACTCCAAAAGGAAAGAAAATAATTTTATCAAATGCATATTCCACTTATATGAAACAAACACTAACACTACTTATTGATGTGACATTTTGTTCTCAGATGCTAATATTGCTACAAAACCTGGTTATTTGGAACAAATAACCACAGCTCTATTTTGGATATAGCAACAGCTATGTCTTGCCAGTAAAAATAAACTTTCTTGTTGGACTTCGATGTCCCCTTCAGTGGCATATTTCAGGCACTCCAAGGAGCACGTTTTCTGCAGTGACGTATATAACATTAGATCCTTTTAGCACTAGATGCTTTCACAGTTACTTGTCCCAAAATGCAGTCTGCTCAAAACCTTGTTTTTCAACAACTTGCTTCTTCAACTATATATTGAGACAGATAGATAACTGTAGCTAAACAATAATCAACTATTCAGTTGTCATTAGCTAGAATCAGACATTTTCAGGATTACTTCATGTAAGAGGAGACATCTTGTGAACAAGAAACATTCTAGGATTAAATCAGATAGGCATAAAACGAAATCAACTCCTGTTCACTCTACACTATAAAAGTTTCTTGATAGACCACTCTTATAATTTAGCTTCAGTCACTCAACTCTCTATATACAAGCAATCACTTTGAATAATTTTCAATGATCACCTGGCCACCACTCCCATTGCTTCATCTTTTTCTCATATCATAAATGTGCAGGTGTAGTTCTAGTTTCAATGTTAATTGTAAATTAACTTGCATACTTCCACTTTGGAACAAAATCCAGAGGAGGGTCACAAAGATGTTCAGGGGGCTGGAGAAACTCTCTTGTGTAGACAGGCTGAGAGAGTTGGGCTTGTTCAGCCTGGAGAAGAGAAGGCTCCAGGGAGAGCTTATTTCAGCCTTCCAGTACCTGAAGGGACCTACAGGAAAGCTGGAGAGGGAATGTTTGCAAGAGCATGTAGTGATAGGACACTATCCTGAGTTTAAACTAAAAAAAGAATAGATTTCAATTATATATTAGGAAGAAATTCTTCACTGTGAGAGTGGTGTGGCACTGGCCCAGGTTGCCCAGAGAAGCTGTGGCTGTCCCCTCCCTGTCAGTATTCAAGTCCAGGTTGGATGGGGCTTTGGGCAACCTGGGCTAGTGGAGGCTGTCCCTGCCTATGGCAGATAGAACTGGAATGAGCTTTAAGGTCCTTTCCAAACCAAACCATTCTTCATACTAGTTTAATTCATTCATACTAGTTTTCTACTGATTTACAGCTTGAAGTCAGTATCAGTGTTTAAAATATATACTACAAAATCAAAATTGGAAGAGAACATAAAAAGCTGTTGTCCACTAGAGTGAAATAATCTGTTTAGGACAGTTTACAAATGTACATATCAAATATAGACATAAAGTTCCTTTCCTGAAATTCTGGTGAAATACTTCATGTTTTATAGATACTTCAGGATATTAAAATTTGTTTTGCCACTGATATTTTCAAAAAGAAGTATTTTGATAACATGACCTAAGAACAGCCTGATTCACACTAAATGCTCCACAGCATGAGCTTAGATTCTTAGTAAAACTTTCTTCTCTCAAATCTCTCTTTAGTCTTGATAACTTTATCTTCACCAAAATCCAAGAGATACAGAAATACAGCCAAGATGAATCTGTTTAAAAACATAACTGGAGGAATTTCAAACTGTCTTCTCTGTGACAAATGTGCTTTTACTTATGCCTCATAGTGCTTAAATTTTTTTCCTCATGGTTGAAGTGTTTCTTGTATTCACTCAGAAACCATTACTTTAAATCTGTGTGTAAAAATTGTTCCAATTGCATTTCTGCTGATGTAATACTACTAAATCTTTTAAAAGGCATCCATCACCTTTCATAACCCTCTAAAAATATGAAGCAGATTTTATTTACATTAAAATGGCAGTTAAGTTATCCATGAGGTTTTGATCTGTTAATAGTACAAAATGTGTACATTTGTGACATGTGACAAGCATTGTGATAAATGTAATCCTTGTGTTATTAAGCAGTGAAACATATACTCAACATTCATACTAACAAATTAAAACACTAATTTCTTTTATACATTATTTTTACTTTATCATTTTCAGTTATTTCACTTTGTCCTCTCTATGCAAAGAGCTATGTATTCAATTCCATGGAATAACTGAAAAATCTATCACAACACATACAGAGTTTATTTTATCCTTGCAATCTAGATTTCTAGACCAGGGAAGCCACCTTCTGACATTCACAGGCATTACTCCACAATGTCTGCCCTCACCAATTCAGTACGAGAAGAATCTTGAACTATCTTCAGTGATAGGTTGTTGTGTCTCAAACCAAAAAATTTCAAACTTATAGGCCAGTTTTATAAATCTACCTTTATGTGCTGCATTTGAATATGTGCAACATACCAAAACTCTTGTGGTGGTTTTTTTTTGTGGTTGGTGTCATGGTTTCGCCCCAGCTGAGAGCTGAACACCATGCAGCTGCTCTCTCTAAAATGCTGGAGGTGAAAGGATAGAAGACCAACAAAGAAAGACAAACCTCATGGGTTGGGGTGAAGATAGTTTACTGGGAGATAACAATGATAGGATTTGATAACAATGATTGGGAGAGGCTGTTCAGTAGGGCCTGTTGTGACAGGACAAGGGGTAATGGTTTTAAAATAGAGGGAGGGAAATTTAGATTGGATATTAGAAAAAAGTTCTTTACCGTAAGAGCGGTGGAGCACTGGAACAGGTTGCCCAGGGAGGTGGTGGACGCCCCATACCTGGAGAAGTTCAAGGCCNTGTCCTAAATCTGTGCCCTCCTCTCCTACTGGTCACCCTTTATACTGAGCATGTCATAATTGGCATAGAATACTCTCTTTGGCTGGTTTTGGTCACCTGTCCTGGCAGTGTTCATTCTCAGCTTCCAGGGTGCCCCCCGCCTTCTTGTTATGAAGAACTGCTAAGTCCNTGGACTGCACACCCCAGGCCATACAGCTCAGAACCGTCCCAGAACCAGATCACCTCCAAAACCACATGTCCTAAATCTGTGCCCTCCTCTCCTACTGGTCACCCTTTATACTGAGCATGTCATAATTGGCATAGAATACTCTCTTTGGCTGGTTTTGGTCACCTGTCCTGGCAGTGTTCATTCTCAGCTTCCAGGGTGCCCCCCGCCTTCTTGTTATGAAGAACTGATAAGTCCTTGACTGCTGGCAACCACTAGAAACATCCGAGTGTTATCAGCATTACTCTCATCCTAACTCCCAAACACGGCATTCCACCAGCCACTAGAAAGAAAATTAACTCTACCCTAGTTGAAAGCTGGACATGTGGTCATGGGGTTTTAAATCCAAAAAGCTTGTGTCTGACACCATTAAAGATCTCTGAAAAATCTTATCTTCTCTCAACACCCCTGCAGGTCTTATTATAAACTGCTGTCTGCACAGCTTTTATTAGTTGACACCCTTTTATATCATATTTTTAGATAAGTTTGATTAGAAGTCTTCCATGTTACAAGTACAGTATGCACACAAACCTAAACTTTTCTAACTTCATTTTCACATTGGCAAACATTAGCAAAATGTTGCAATGTTTAAGCTGCAGACATAAAAAAAGTGGTTATTGTCATTTGCATAACATTTGACTATATTTCAAAAGCTTCTAGAACATAATTGGAGAAGCTTTGCGCCTTAATTATTTAAAAAAATTTAGATAGCCAGGGTAATTTTATTCAAAACAAAATTTCCTTTAAAAGTTCTGTAGGTGCATACAAACAATTTATAGACATATTAATAGACATTTATTATCTATTAACAAACAACTGCTAAAGGAAAATTTGAAGTAAAACTTCAGTGCAACAGTCTGTTTGCCAGACTGCTTAAACCACATATAATTTTCTTAGGAAGTTCTTTCAATTTTTCTATCCAAAAAAACCACCTCAAAACCAACAATCCATCATTGTCTCTTTATGAATTTGCACAGTCAACTGCAACTGGAAACCTTTAAATCTAAAAAAACCAAACCAAACACAAAACAAAAAACCCAACCCAAAACATTCATCACATGAAAAAAAAGCCCCTGTTGTACGTTACTGACATTTCAGTCAAACCATATTATCACCCAGCTGAAACAAATGGCTGAAGGAAGCCATCTCAAAACACTGAATAGGAATTTTCTCTAGCTGCTCCTTAGCTTTTGGTACTGTTAAACACCTCACTGAGCACACTTTGCAAGAAAAAGAGTCGCAGACACCAAGAACCACCATACAAAGACCTCACCTTTGACTGCAAGCCCAACGTTTGGCCCCCAGTTTGAAAAAGGAGAACAATAAAAAAACACTTCATATTGTTGTGGGGTTTTTTGTTGGGTTTTTTTTTCCCTCTCTTTAGTGTGTAATAGTTATTTCGGGATCTTTTCTTATTAATGAATTAAAAACTAGCACTACTGTCTAATTCCTTATAGCATATTTAGACAGGCGAAGGAATCAGTGCCAACAAATCTTTTAAATCTCCAAGCAGTGTTTCTGCAGATACATTAAACACTCATTTTGTTTGTACAACTTGCCACTTAATGATCAAAATATTTAACATTCCTGATAAATTTATATTTGCTTAGAATGAATTTTTAAAAGGGAAAAGCATCTTAAAATGATTCAGAGTTGGCTTAATCCTCTATTTTTTTTTCTCCTTGCATCCAAATTGAACTCACATAGTAAATTTAACTTTACCTGAACCTAGTAGAAGATACTGCATGAATCTTTAACCTGCAGAAATATCCCCTGGGGATGATCTACTATAAAACAAATAAAATCCCCTACCCCTTTTCTTAAGTCCTTCAGGAATAGGCATCTTTTCATGCTACTTCAGTAGCTTTTCAACTAAAACAGTTTGAGCTGGCTTACCACCAGCCTCCTTTATGATATCAGCTTGGCATGACTCTGCTACAAGTTTCCAGAAAGCCGAGTTCCATGGTCATACATATTGGTTTTGAACACCATTTGCATAACATTTCCAAGACAATGAGATTAAGTTTTTAAATTGGTAATGCATAAAGAATGCATTTGATTTTTTTTTTTTGTCAATACAAAGGCACTCAGAAATTGTCCAAGAAAGAGCTTAAACATTATGTCCATTTACACTGACCTTTCGGAGTCTTCTGTATTTTCTTACTCCCCCATTGTGCTTATTCTTTTGTTCACTGAAAACTTTGCAAGAGCCATCCATAACATGACACTCTGAAACTTCATTTTCATCGCCTAGAAACCAAATTTAGAAACTTGAAATGAAAAATGCAGTCTTCTGAAATGAAACCGCCACTAATTATTTTGTCATAGCATGCAGAGCTATGTAAAATTAATAAGTTAATAATTTGCACCATTTGTTTTTCCGTTATATTTCAGTTACTAAAAAAAAAAAAAGATATTCAAGTATCTGACTTCATCTTTCAACACCTGATTTAAAAAAAACTATTCCGATATCTTGAAAACAATATAGTAACCACAGGTAGAGAATCTCATAAATTATTTATTACAATACTGGCTATTTCTCTGAATATTGATATATCTGACAGTTTGGAGAAGTGGTGGCTAGATATTTTGCTTTCTTACTGACACGTCAATGCTTTTGGTAGACACTGTTCATCTGAAATGATCAGAAGGACTGAAAGATGGAACAAATCTAGCCAGCTGTTAGCAGGCAAGGTCTGCATCTGCATGCAGGAGTATCAGTCCTATTTTATTTATATATACACAAATAAAGGCACCATCCATATGAATGTAATCTAAATGTGCTGCCAAAAAGCAGTATTTTTCATCAGCTATTTTGGGAATTAACATATTCAATTCTTCAGTACTTTCAGGATAACATTTATAAGCACTAAATAATAAACTTTTGAATCATTTGAGAAGTTAGCTTGCTTGAATAAGATGAAACTCTTCGATGTAACTTTTGATCAACAAACTTTTAATTACTGAAGTTTTAAGTAGATAATTTTTCTCTAATTTAAATCAGGACATTTGTTAATTTTTCATTTCAAAGAAATGCAGGAGACCAATTTAAAAAAGCTTAATAACGAGAGATTAAAGTGGCCTAAATTCTGTTACTCACAAATAAGATTATCCTAGTTGCTTTTGGAAAATACTGAGGGTTACTATCCACATTTACTAGTCTGACTGCATATATAACTAAGAATCATTTGTTTTCCTCTGTCACCTTTAAACTGTTGATCTTTGAGATGGGGGTGCATCTGTTGATCTCCAGCAAAGCATTTCAGTCACTTAAAGACAACCCACTGTTTTGGGGGGTGGGGGTGGTCGTTGGAGGAGTAAGTTGGGGATGGAGGCAGAAAGAAGTGGTACTCCTTTTGCCGTTCCTGCACTGAAACTTCAAACTCCACAGCTTTCATCCTACTTGGAATTAGTCTCAAGACCTGTATGCTAGGACCTCTTTCCAGTTATGGTTCACTCTCATTGTTTCCTCATATTTACAGGAAAACAAGAACAGGGGATGAGGTCCACCACTCCCCTCAGTTAAGGGATCTTATGCATTTCATAAATAAGAACTATTATTTTCAATCCAGTTCCTACTTCTCTCCTGACTATCAGGAGCCATCTCAAGCACTTCACAGCTTCTCCATCCTATAAGTCTCCAGCTTCACCATTTTTTTTTCTGCCAGATTTTCCCTGATCACATCTTTTTGAAGCAGTTGCTCAGCTACAGAATTTTCATCTTTAGTTTCTTTTCCTAGGGTACTTCAGATAAGTTCAACAGAACTTTTGGAAACAATTCCATCCAGTTAGTTATACCTAAATTTAGGTCTAATAAGCAGCTAGCTCATGCCACCGTAGTCTATTATACCCCCTAAATATCTTCTAAAACATTGTTCAGTGACTGGTATAAAAAAAAAAAATCAACAACTCTGATAGCACTCTGAAGTATAACAAAGTAAAATTAATTTGCAATTAAAGCTTCTACTCATTCGTGATTGTTTATCACTACTGCAAAGTTTTGAACCAGAATATTATCTTCAAAATACCATTTTATATTTACTTAAACTAATGATTCAGCAGAATGAGCTGTCTTTTTCATTAAATTGTATCAATCATATCTATGTAATAAAAAAATTATCTATGGTACCATTCTACTTTAAGAATATCATCATGAAGTATCACTGAAATGTAGCTATATTGTGCATACTATTTTGTACTCATCCACAGTTGTTTACCTCAACTACAAAGAATGTTAGAAATAAGACTTTATCATAATTACTAATCCTTCAGGTAAGTATGTACAGAATACTTAATAATTTCTGTTGTTATTAATGTAGTTACTAATCCAGCATGGGAAAATGCAATAACAGAAGTCTTCTGAAAGCTTATGTGCCCACCATGTTCTCACAGAGAACCTGTTAATGGTTTAGAAGAATTTTAGGTAATTTATGTGCTCCAGGACAAGTCAAGTTTTGTAAATTTAACTATGTCAATATAATCATCAACCTGTTCCTCTATTCAGAAATATTTGTCCTTTTTTTTGTTTTAATAATTAGTTACAATTAAATGTTATGTGAAAACTCACATTTGTGTTTACTGAGATAAAACTCATCTAATTTAAACAACAATTTTGCAGTAGAGAATGACATTCTAGATTCCCCATCCTAACACTGAACTACATTAATTAAACCATAATAGAACTTAGTTTGTGTATTTTGGCTAAGAGAATATTTGCCTTCCACATTTGCCATAATTATCTAAAATTCGCTCAGCTAACCCTGAAGTTTATTTTTAAGGCTGGAAATAATACCAAGTCTGAGTTCAAATTTCTAAATGATTTTAGGATTATAAAAGCTTAAAAGAGCATACTCTTGCATTCCTTGCCCAATATAATTTATTGTTGTAGCTTCCAGATAAAAAGTCATAGGAATTAATAAAATCTGAGCAAGTATTGGCATTCTAAATCATCTGATACAAGTCCCAACTCATCTTATCATGAGCCCTACTAAAAAGATATAAGCAGATGAACTAGATTTCAAAGTAAAGCAATTTTCATGGTAAACTTTCAAAGTAAAGTAAAACATGAAGTTTTTAGACTTTTCTAGTAACATAGATCACTTACTTTCACAAAAGATAACAGTATATTTCCATAAACTTATATTCAAAACTCAGTTCCACAGCACTTACTGACTACAGAGCACTGTGGTTTATAAGGTATGGCTCCTTTAATTGGGATAGAAAATTTAGCTGATAAGGAAAAGGTGAATATGAAAGCATCTTTTTATATTCTTACAATGCCTAATTAATTTCTACTCTTGTATCTGTGACAGTTCTCTGCTTGATTTATGACTCAGAGTAAGATGAAAATTAAGTAGCTACACTTATGCCTGTTGCTGTTCAGCAGAACAATTGGACAGCCTTGACTGTACCTGACAGAAGAACCCAAAGTTTGCTACAACATAAGCACTAGGACTTGAAACATTAAGTTTCAGATTAGCCTGCACATTACACTTCTACTTTAAAAATCAAATGACAGAATCACAGAATATTAGAAGTTGGAAGGGACCTTGAAAGACCGCATCTAGTCAAACTCCCATGTTAGAGCAGGATCACCTAGATTAAATAACAACCTCTACATATTTATAAACATTAATGAGGTCACCCTTCCATCTCCTCCAAGCTTAAGAGACCCAGCTCCCTCAGTCTGTCCTCATAAGGAAGGTGTTCCACTCCATCATCTTGGTGGCCCTGTGCTGGACTCTTTCAAGGAGTACCATGTCCTTCTTGAACTAAGGGGCCCAGAGCCGGACACAATGTTCCAAATGAAAAAAATTCTTTGGCTTTTAAAAATAATATACTGTATTTAGCAGTTTTCAAATCACATACAACATACAGAAAATCAAAACAATTTATTATTTATTTTCTAATTAACAGTGACAAGACATAACTTACATTCATGTAATAAAAATATTAAGCCTATATTTAATTAAAAANATATATAAACACCAGATGGCTTTTTGTTTGCTGAATACCTTTCCTTTTCCTTGTCCACCAAAATCTATTATCTTAAACAAGATGTCCAGAGAGAACATAAAAGCATAACATCCTAGAACATTGACCATAATTAAAACTAGAATTAAGTCTAAAATTAATCTAAGTTTAAAAGTAGTAAACATTTTCTCCTCCCCCATTTCTTTTCATGACTGTTTAATTAAAACCAAACTGGTTTCTGACATTAATACATAATGTAGAGATAATCACAGAATCAAAGAATATTAGNGCCGGACACAATGTTCCAAATGAAAAAAATTCTTTGGCTTTTAAAAATAATATACTGTATTTAGCAGTTTTCAAATCACATACAACATACAGAAAATCAAAACAATTTATTATTTATTTTCTAATTAACAGTGACAAGACATAACTTACATTCATGTAATAAAAATATTAAGCCTATATTTAATTAAAAAAATATCAGAGTGTCACAGTACTAATTTCAAATGGAATTTTTCATTTTCTTCCACAGAACTTCCATTAGGGAAAACACAACCCATCTTTCATTATCGATTCCTTCAAATGAGCTCATTTAGATGTCAAAATTGAGGTTATACTGCAGTATAGAACAGATGCACAAAGCTTAAAACATTACATTTGGGAAAGTGGCCAAAACTAAGAAATCACAAACATTATTAGAAACACAAATTGAGACTTACAGAACTTCCTAGAAAAAAGAATTAAAATATGTATATGTATATGTATATATATATATATA
>VXBZ01003012.1:280794-299918 GCA_013399135.1 Heliornis fulica
AATACTCCAGGAGAGGTCTCACCAGGGCACAGTAGAGGGAGAGGAGAACCTCTCTTGACCTACTAGCCACCCCTCTTCTAATACACCCCAGGATGCCATTGGCCTTCTTGGCCACAAGGGCACATTGCTTGACACAATTCTTGGTCATCCTGCTATCTACCAGGACCCCAGGTCCCTCTCACCAGCACTGCTCTCCAACAGGCCAGTGCCCAACATATTCTGGTATCTGGGGTTGTTCCTCCCCAGATGCAATACCCTACACTTGCCCTTGTTCAATCTCATTCAATCTCTCCCTGCCCAGCTCTCCAACCTGTCTGAATCCTGTTGAATGGCAGCACAACCTTCTGGTGTGTCAGCCTCCCCTCCCAGCTTTGTGTCATCAGCAAACTTGCTGACTGTGCACTCTATTCCCTCATCCAGGTCATCAATGAAAACACTGAACAGCACTGGTCCCAGTACCGACCCTTGAGGGACTCCACTATTTACAGGCCTCCATTAATGACTGGCTTCTTCCCTTATTATTAGGTCATCCTGAACCTCCTTTGCAAGGTTTAACTCCAAGGAGGCCTTAGCTTTCCTAATTGCCATCCTACAATCTCGGATGATATTCTTGTATTCTTCCCATGTAGCTATCCCTTCTTTCCATGACCTGTAGATTGTCTTCTTGCACTTAGGTTTGCTCAACAGTCCCCCGTTTAACCACCTGGCTTCCCTTCTTGATTTTTTCCTCGTTGGGATACTCTGATCTTGAACTTATAAGAAGCAGTCCTTGAATATGGACCAACTTTTTATTAATAACCTTCTATTACATTGACACATGTAAAAAAAGACATAGAGTGGTTTCATATATTTATGTGTGTACATTCATACTTATGTAACACACACATAATGATGCATTCCACATATTAAAATACAGATGCAGTGAATCCAAAATAGCAGCTCACAGTTCAGCAAACTTATCACAGTTCGTAAATGTAATATGAGGTTTGTTGAGCTAAGTTAATAACTAATTTTATATAAGTCACTGCTGCACAATTTTCTAGGGAAAACAAATGACTAAAATATAAATTATAATTTCAAATATTTAACCATATGTAAAGTTCGACAAACAGAGCTCAAAATATCAAAATCTGAAAGCAGTTACCCCATTGTAAATAAGCAGCATTTGTCAAGGACATTCCTGAGATTTGATATTGTAGCATACATTTACCTTGAAATATCGTAGGATAACTCAAATTAAAAATACTCAAGTATAAAAAATGTTTTTATAAATATGAAAGCCTAAGATCAGTTCTATATAAAAAAGCCATGGCTGACACTGCAAATCTTTCACATGCCCATAAATATCTTATTCACATAATCACTGAATGGTTTGAGTTGGAGGGGATCTCTAGATTTCATCTAGTTCCAAGCCCCCTTCCAGGGGCAGAGACACTCTCCACTAAACCAGGTTGCCCAAAAAACACTTCCAGAGTGGTAGAATCCACAGCTTTTCTGGACAACCTGTTCCAGTGCTGCATCACCCTAATATGGAAGAAATTCTTCCTGAAATCTAATCTAAACCTCCCCTCTTTCAGTTCAAAGCCATTGCCCCTTGTTCTATCACTCCATGCCCTTGCCAACAGTCCTGCTCCAGCTTTCCTGTAGGCCCCTTCAGGTACTGGAAGGCTGCAATAAGGTCTCCCTGGAGCCTTGTCTTCTCCAGGCTGAACAAGCCCAACTCTCTCAGTCTGTTCTCACAGAAGAAGTTAGAAATTACTAACTCAAATATTTTTTCTATTATTGTTTTTATGACCTGAACTACAATTAATCTGAAGTTGCAATTTTAACGTGTGAAATAAAAATAATTTGAACATGGGACCTTATGATGAGTTACTTATAAACAATTTACAACAGCACTTTAACATGTGAAACAAAGTCCGTGCTTTCTTTGTTCAGATTTTGAATAGCAGCAGAACGTTTACAGAACACCCAGCATTAGGGGAAAAGAAGGCTACATTTTTTTTGCAATCTGTGAGCAGTTTCCTTTTCTCCCGGTGATTTCTTTGGATTTGTAATGTAGGAGAAACAAACGGGTGTTCTTCTGGATCCTATACACTCATTTTACTCAAAAAAAAAAAAAAAAAAAAGCCAGTACTGCAACATTTTCTTCTTTTGGTGTAATTCTGAAATACTTTCCCCTTGGGAATTACAGTTCGTTTTGCAATTTAGTTGCACGAATAAATGCAGTGCACTATGGGTCTTTTTATTTTCCAGCTCTATGTAGCAACTTACCAGTAGTGTGAGTACAGTAATTCACATTGGTTCTGTAGGATTTTTCGTGAGCATGTGGAGGCAGCCTACTCGTATCATCAGAATCTAGAACTTCTTCATTGTCAGCTTTTTCACCATCAGACATATAATGAAACGGCACACTTCCAGAATGTTCAGTTGGTTTCAGGTTTTTCTTTACTGAAACATCATTTGCTGGAATAGACTTTTTCCTACTTTTCTTAGAAGTACTTTGTGACTTAGAGAAACTCTTATCAAGTGAGTCTATATTTGTAAAAGAGTCTTTCCAACAAATTTCAGGAGAATTCTGTGATTCCTTTGGTATTCGCACCCGCACTTCATTAAATTCATTAGATGGTGAAAAAAAGTCTTCATAAGAATCCTCTTCAGTGCATAAAGACTCGCTACATCTGGGATCTGCTTGCAAGAACTCTTTAGACTCTTCAGATGCACCCAGCTCTGAGGTAGCCAATTTCAAACTAGAAAGTGTTTGTAGTTCCTTTCTCCTCTTGCCTTCAAGAATACAATCATTTCTGCCAACGGGAAAGCTTCTATCTAATGAATCTGTATTTAAGCCTTCATTGTTCACAGGTGAATTAGAGAGACTGCTGATCAAAGCAGGAACGGTATTTAACTTTGCTGTTTTGGAAGGAGTAATATGACTCAAGTCCTTGATTAGGAGAACAGAACTTTCATTTGTAACTGAAGCAGCCATGCTATTTTTATCCTTCTGATTTTTCTTTGGAAACTCTTCTAGATCTTTCTTTTCTAAAGACAATTTGTCATCCAAAGTGTGCAAAATCTGTCTCTTTCTTAAGTTTCTTCTGCTATATTGTTTTGGTGTTAAGCTACCCTGCTCATAGCTATACGAGTGAGAATTCACTGATGCACGTGATACAGGAATATCAGTCCTAGTATCACAGGGGTCTTTTACTAACTCTGTTTCCTGACTCTTTAATTTATCAGTTCCTCGAGGATAATCAGAACTTGAGCTCAAGCAGTCTTCATTTTGTTCTTCTGCAAAACATGAAAAGCAGCAATATAAATGTATTGAACAAAACAGGAAATACCAAATTTCTCAGTAAAATAGACCTGAAATTACTGAAAGCAGAAAATTAGGATTTGGCTACTTTTCTGGATATTATATAGCAAGTCATCAAAACCTAAACAGAAAACGGATTAGCAACAAGTCACATTCTACATTGACAAGAAGCTATAATAGCTTTAGCTATCATACCTTCTTACCTGGCAGTAAATATCTTCAAGTCTTCTTCTGCATTCTTGAAATAAAGCAGCAGCAGAATTCCCTTTCATTGTTGCAATTTGTTGAGAAAAATAGCAATATTTCTCACTGATAAAACTGTCTACGGTAATATGAGAAATTTGCTGATCATCATTAGCCCCATCTTGTAGTCCTTTGCAGTTAAGATGAAATTAAGTATAACATCATAGTATCATATCACATATCAACACAATGTATTAAAAATAATTAGAATGTGAAAAAAATTTCTTGTAGCTAATCTTACAGCAGTATTTTGTGGGATGTCAATTCCTCTGAAACAGGACAGTATCTTTCATTATTTAGGATACATATTTATTATTGCAATAAATGCTTTTGTTTAAATACACGGGGAGTATAAAATTTCATCAATATTCTTTCTGTAAGTGCTCCTATAGCTAGCAAAATTCAGAAAAATTAAATAGATGGAGATGGAAGAAAAAGTGATCAGACCGCCATACTGATAACTGAAAATGTTTGAGCTTCCTCAAATTAAAACTGGATTCCTGAAGTTTTTAAACCATTTTGTTTAAAATGTATCTCATGTACCTTGCAAGCACAAACAAAAGGGCCACGGTCACAAAGCATACAGAATGGAAGCTACACTGAATACTGCCATGGGATGTGAAGGTCTATTCTTAATGTAAAATTACATTGTACAGTTGTAATGCTGGAAGCACATACGCAAGTTAAACCTCTCAAATTAGTTGTATCAGCATACAACTAATTTACCCAAATAAAAAAGTTTGTTGGCACAGCTATGCGACTTCCAGAAGCTATTGCTTCTCCCTAACTTTGCATGAAGACATACCAACCTACCTCAGGCTACAAAATACTCCTCCTGTTCTCATGTTAGACAGCATGACAGCATTTATGCATAATGTTAACAAAATACAACACTTAAGGACAGCGTGAGATGTAGTTTACTGTTGGGGCAGAAGAGTTGGCAGAGCACTCAAGTGGCACTCATAACCAGTTTTAAAGTCTGTCTTCTCCTTACTCTTCTATTGAGAAGACTTCAGCTTTTTGCTCATGTGACTGACAGAAGACATGAGGTCTGAAGTACATACCCATTGCACACATGATTAATGCTGTTAAGACTACCACTGAAGTAGCTTATTAGCCTTCACAACAATCTGTCCTACTACTATGTTGAAACACAGGAACAAACCCTAACTTTATAAGAATAAGAACTTTGATAACGAATGACATGAACTCATCTGCAAGCATAAAAAAATAAATTTAAAAGCTGATTTATTTTTATTCTTATTATTTCTGCAACCTCACAATATTTAAAACCTGAGAACACATATAGGTTTCCTTTTAAATTCTTTTTTTTTTAATTGAAAATTTGGAAGACATTTCAGTTCTGAGGTGCGTCATTCAGTTCTCTTTTTTGTTTCCCCCATCACACTGTTTAGTGTGATCACACTCTGTATTCTACACAAGAGCACTGTAAGAGCAGAGAAGACTGGCACCATGCCAGGACAAGAAGCCATTAATGGAGAGTGCTCTGAGGAAAGAGGATGAAGGGAGGCAAGCAACACAACAGTACAGCAGAGCATTTACCCAATGTGATTCCTCATGCTTCATTTTCCTTGAATTCTTACTTCTATATATTTTGCTACTTAAGAAATAATAACTCAGTTTTAAATACAAATGGTAGAGCAAATATATACAATTCCATTTCAGTATACTGCACTTTTCAAAATAAGATATACAGACCATGTATTATCTTTAATTTATGTACTACATAAAGTTTTATTACTTACCCGGTAACAATGCATCTTCTGAATTAGTTAAGGTACAAGTAGACAGCGGGCAGTCTTCTGATGTACTACTTGGAAGCTTTTGAGACAACTGTGAAGCTAGGAAATTGTAAATAACAAACTAGTTAGCCCTATTTGCAAACATACCATTCCAAACCATCTGCTCACATTTCGGAGCAGTTCAATTCTAAAACACAAGTCATTATTTTTCCAACTAACCATAACCATATAGTTATAGACTGCTCAACAGTATCTCAAAAACATATTCTAGTTAAAAAACTGTTAGATATCCCACAATTTTAAGCAATTGTTTTCTAGATAACTCAGTACCCCACTTTTCCAAAACTAAAGAATGATGGCAAATGATTTAGAAAATATTGATAAACATTTCTAAGCCATTTGAGGCATTTTACTAAAGAATCAGTAAAATACTGCAAATATTGGCAGTAATGTATTAATATAGCAGAAATGCTTTCCAAAACATCTGAAGCTATTGCCTTAAAAATCAAAAAAGAAAACATATACAAGCCATGCTAAAATAAATGGGATGTAATTTTTCACCCATGTATCATTAGTTCTTTACTTTCCTACTACTACTACTGTTGAAATAAGCTGACAGTCCAGCTGACACAGACTTCTTAAAACTTCAGATACAACAGAATTCACTCCACCCTCCCCAAATATTTTCCACATTTCAACAGTATTTATAACAACTGACAAAACATAATTACTTAGATCTCAATACTTTCACAGAAAGGTAATGCAAACACAATATTTGAAAACGGAAATCTAGATTTAATTCATTGGGATCTGCGTTAAGTGAACTAGATTTATTTAATTATGTAATTCAAATTATTATTTTTTTTTAAATCCTGCTCTTCTGTACCTGGAGTGATACCAATTTTGGACTCCTTTTAAAACAGCGGGTCTGGGAGTAATAACATTACAATCTTTGTCAAGTACTGTATTCATATAAAAAACTAAGAGGAAATAAGATTTTTAGTCTCACTTTAAAGTTTAACCAAGTTATGATACTATCAATTTACAAGTTTAGAAAGTCTAGCCTAAACAGTAGTCCTCTTGAGGACTGTAGCATTAAGAAGCTCCTTTTGGTGATGATTGTCTTCCATGACTTGTGCTTTTCAACAGAAACAAAGTAAAGGCTAAAGCATTTTCACATCTACTTAAAACCTAAGAAGAAGGAAGGACATGTAATCAAGTAATATACGAAACAGAATCTGAAAGTCAGCAAGACACCACCACAAAAAATTCAGCAATAAAGAAGGTAGCCACTGAGGCATGTTCATTGATAAGTAAAATTTAACTTCTTACCAGTAAGAGAAATATTTTCTCTTTTTTCCTTCATCTCCTTTATTCTTCTCTCCATTAAAGAACACTGTTCTTTTATCTTACTAACAGGGCTGTATACAAATGAACCATGGTCTTCAAATAGTAGAACTGGTACATCTGTTTCTACACAAAGAAATTGCATTTGTACATTAACATTTACATGCTGTAAGAGCTTCAGATTAAGTTGCTTTATTCTCAAAAAAAAACCCCTAACTTAAAAAAAACACACTTCATTATTCCTGACATCACTGCAGATGCCTTAATACCACAAACTTAAAAAGAACTTGAAAAACTAAGTCAACTTTATTTCTTATGGTGAGATGCATAAAAATAAAAAATCCTAACTCCCATCAAGTACCTTGAAGAAATTAAGTCGTGATATTTGAATCTTAGTTCAAAGCAGTTCTTACCTTTAATTGCTATCTTTTGAAAAGCTAATTCTTTAGCCATCTGGTCCATCCTTCTCTTCAGTTTCTTATCATTTTCTGGAGTTTTGTCAACAAAGTCTTTTGGCTGCATACATTTGTGCTACGGGACATAAAATATTTTAATTAGATGGTATAGAACTGTCAGAAGTAACCACACATTCATTTGCCTACAACTTTAGCAGAATATTTATAAATTAAGAGTGTTTAATTCTTTGCTCTCTCACCTCAAGAGACAGATAATTGTGGAAGCTAACATTTACCAAACTTACCTTAATATGAAATAAGAAAAAAAACTAACAGACTTTTTAAAGTTAGATTTTAGCAAAAAGGAGACGAAGTCACCATCTTGGTTGTTTGTAGCAAAGCTCCAGAATGAAAGACTTCAAAAGATTTTTTTTTTGAGGGGGTTTTAGGGTTTAATCACAACTCAGAGAAACATAAGTCACATTACTGTGCTTTTTATTAACCATTACATAATTTTAATTTAAATACTTATTTCTTCATTCCCCAATATAAATATGTTATTTTTTATTCTTTCTTCAGATGGCACATCACCACAGCCACAACCTACCTTTAAAAACCTACTCAGGCCAACAGGCTTACATAATGTTCTGAAACAGTCCAAATGTCTAAGGTCAGAAAGTCAAGCTTAAGCTTTAAAGTTTAGTACTCTAGGCCTATTAAAAAATAAAATAAAAACCCCACATACTCTTTTTATCAGTAGTGGTAATGCTTCATTAGTGTCTACTGCAGGAAATAAGGATTCATCCACATGTACTCCAGTTTCTCGACACCTATAAAATAAATTAGAGCAGATCTGAGTTTTTTTTTTTGTCTTGGGTTTTCGTTTTTTTTTTGTTTTGTTTTTCTTTGTTTTTAAGAATGAGAACAGTTTGCAAAAAGTTGTCTGAGCCCTGTGATAACGAAACAACAATACTTCCTAAGTATATGCCTTTAGCACAATGATTATAATGCTAAAAATTTTTTTAAAATCTCTTATACACCAAATATAGGTCACGATACAACTTTTTGTCCCTCTAAATTGCAGTTCTGAGACTCAAAGATTCCCACTCATGTTATTTTGCACGCATTCAAAAATCACTCTCAAGTCCTTCTGGACAAATTCTCATGAACCTCAAAGCTTGCCCTAACTTTTGTGAAAACCGTAGGCTTTCTTTGTTCAATAGCTGGTGAACTTAACTCAGTCACTGTGACGACAGCAAACTCACAACTACAATGTATAAATCATCATGACAGGACACAATTTTTCGATTCAGGCAAACAAAGAAGGTGGTTTTATTTGATTGTGGCTTTTACATCTTGCTCATTAGTGTGTTTTCCACCTTCTATTTTATATAAAATGCTAAAACCAGCTCTTTTCAAGGAGAATTAATTATTTATGCAAACTTTTCTTTCTTAAAAATTTTATTACAAAACAAAAAACCCAACAGATACCTTATCCCTAGATTTTTCCCATCTTTTCATATTCAAAGACTTAAGGACAGCAGGACTGTCTTGGAATATGATACAATCTACTGTATTTGCAAATGCTAAGGATGATTTGAGACAAGGACCTGGTTATTAATACACAAAGTTCTTTCGATCAAAATCGGTAAATGTAAACAATAAATAATAAAACCTGTTATGGGAAAGAGTATGGAACCGTAATAGACTACACTAGAATTCCCACAGAAGTCATTCAAGACTGAGATTCTAGTGACACCTAGTGATCCAACTGCTATAAAGTTTGCACCTGTAGGATTGCAAACTAATGCTTACTCAGTTTTTAGTAAAGAACAAAACACTAACTGAGCTTGGAGTTCTCTGAAGCATCAGAGATGATATTCAACACGCCAGACTGCGGTGGATATTATTAAACTCTAGCTAACAATCAGCAAACATGGAGACTACATTAACTTTTATGTTAATTCAGAGATTTCTCAATGAAATCTCTGAATTAACATAATTCAGAGATTTCTCTGAATAATGGTCAAATAACATAATTATGCAGAGGAAAATTTGACCTTTACATATCTTAAAAATTTTTTTACTTTGCTGACAAATCTGATTGCAAATTATTTTCTATCTTATCTGCGACATGGTACAAGAATACACAGATAGAGTTTCCTGATTACGGGTTTGATTTGGAAGTGTTATGATTTCTTTAATTTGGACACAGCTTGTAGAAATTCTATTTTATTTAGGCCTCGTTTTGTTGTGTTTTGATTTTGAGGTTTTCACTGAGGTATATAAGTCGAAGTACTAAAATTTTTGTTTCAGTCACCCGAAAGCTGTCACTCATTTTGCATTAAACTTACAATTTACTTGCATTAATCTTATAGCAAGTCCATGATTTTGTGCACTGTTTTTAGACATATATATACTTCTTAAATAACAATAAAGGAAACAAACCACTTTGCTTTAAAAAAATATAATTACTCAGTAGTTATAATTTTTTAAAATTTCAGTTTTCAATTTACTTGTCTTCTTCCTAGTCAAATTAATTCCTATTAAACTGTAGAGCTGCATACAGTTTAATTCAATCAGATGCTTATACTATAAAGCAGAAGCTTCTGAAACAAATTTGTAGCAGATCATCGGCGAGTACACTTGAAATCCAGTAAAAATTCAACACGGCAATGTTCACTAAACACTGGACAATTCTTTATACTCTAATAATTTGTGCTGATTTTTTTATGGCAAAAGTTTATTATTATATTATTTTTCAGATCAGAAGGCATGCTCCTCTGCAAGACTCAAGTACTGCTCGGGGGAAGATAACAGTGTACACACATAACAATTTGGAAGTAAGGGTCAACTAGCTGTTAAGTGAAAGAGTATTTGGCACAGAACAGAAGAATCAGGAAACACTGGAGTAACTGTTTATGACTTGCTTCCATGTCTGGTGTTTTCAGAGCTCAAACATCAAAAAGTAATATCCAGACTGTAAATACCATAACTTCAGCATCCTGTTTCCAGTAAGGAGATTTTCAAAAGCATGTAAAAACATGAAAATACAGCCAAACATTCCCAATTTACTTTGCAAGGTTCCACAGATTTATGGGTTAAAGATGGTCACATGCAATAATGTATCTGTTTTTTAATAAAACTATATGTTTAAATACTTCAGCTTTTTTTTTTTTTTTAAACAGACTATGATTCTGCAACAAGGAGCTCTACTCTGAATCTGCTTTCACACAGATCCATGCGATGCTTTCCAATTCTTCTACTGGAAAGGAAAATATACATTCATTCCCTATTCAGCCTTTGCATATGAAACTTTGTTCATACGGGCACCCTCCACCACACACACACTTTTCCAGGATTAAGAATTCTTGTCTCTTCAATCACATCTTGTGAGAAAACTTTTATAACTACATTCATGCTCATTGCCATCCCATTGCAACATAAAATGCTGTCATCCCACTACATGAGGTTTTACATTCTATTTAATTTGATTTTTTACTACTGCTGAGGTGATAATGCCATGAAAACATTTACTAAACATCCCCAAATCCAAATTTTCCCCTCACAGAACGTGATGACCATTTTCCTTCTGAAACTCTTAAGAGGAGTTATGGTTTAAACACTGTCCTTAATATCAACAAGAATTTTATTCCCGTCACTGTCATAGTTTCTTAAGAGAACTTCTTCCATTTTAAGCAGACTTCTTTTTAAAACTGAACACTGTCACAGAACTTCTTGGGTTTTACTGTTCGAGAAAAAAACCACTGCTTTTATACTGTGGCCATACTTGCAAGAAGGTTCTTTGGAATAATTTAACAATCCACAAACCAATCCAGACAAATCCCAAAATAGTTGTCTTTGCACTGCACTCCAACAGGAGTCACCCAATCCCCAGTCTACACTAGAAAGATGCCCTTTACTATTACATTTCCTGAAATAACAGTTCACAGCATTTCTAACCATTCTGAGAACATTACATTTGATACCGAATGGAGAGGCTGGTTAATCAAACCATCTTTTTTTAGTAACACTGAAACCTCAACTCATATGAACTCTGCATTATTTGCTTACACAATTATCAGGTTCAAACTAACCTTCGATTTATACAGAACCGCTATTTTACAAGCAGAGATGATTCAGTCCTTCCTGTTTACATAGTCCCAGGTTTCAGTGTCTTCTGTCTACCAAATTTCTGAGATATCGATATATTAGGCATATAAAGACAGGCACTCCACTTCCCTCATCTCATTGCAAAAAAAAAAAAAGCTAGCACAGATTTATTTTAATGTTATATTGTCTGTGCCTCAGTTGAACAACCCTATGACTAGTGAGACTATTAATTACTATCTCTTATGTAAGCTTCTACTGCTCCTGAACTATACTTTGCTGGATATGATAATCCTAATAATTCTGCCCAGAGCATACTTCAATCTAATATGCATGTACCTGTGTACCTTTTGGCATTAACTTTAAGCTAAAAGGCTGAAGAAAAAAAAGATTGCAGAGAAGTTCAGTTGTTCACAGCTTGGGGGTGTATTTGTCCCCTGCAATAAAATTTATCTCTATTTCAGACGATTTTCCCAGTTCCAACAGATATCATCTTTTAAGCCATAAAGCAAGACCTTGCCTTATCCAGAGCATCATGCTAGGAACACTTAAAAAATACCAGGAAGAAGCTAGTCTACCCTTTTCTAACAGAGTTTCATTTGTTTCCCCAGATCCTTTTCCCTGTCTTTCCCTCCAGATCCCTTTCCCCCATCTTTCCCTTTGTTTCTGCTATCCAAAAACAGTTTCTTGAGGCTTTTATACCTGGATCTCGAGACTCTGTGCCTCCCCCTACAACATCAAATATCCAGCTGTCTCTGAGCTTTCTGCAGCATTCACCCACTCGATACCTTCCTGCATTGTAGAGGAGATACTTGGAGTGGAACTGTTATTAGAGAGACAGCATTTCTGTATGACTTATCCTAGACTCTCCCCCCTGTAAGGCACTGTCAGTCTTCTCCCATTGCAGATTCTACTCACCTGGACTTTTCTGGGATAATTTTCACTGTAGCATATCCAACTCCTCAATAGTTTACAGTTCCTATGACAAAGGCTTCAGATTCCACATTTATATACTTAGCCATCTGAAGAACATATTTCATTTTATAACCTACTGAAGTGACCTATTTATATCTCATAGCACGGGGTCACAGGAAGATATATTCACATAAATAAAATTTTGCATCGCACTCATTTTTAAGAGTTTAACATATTTCTCCTAGGTGTTAAAACTGCCTGAGCTGTGCAACTCTAACTTTTATATCTGATATTCAGAAAAATCCTGCTTCTGCAGAACTGCATGAGCTCCTTTTTTTGCTAACAGACTTGCATCACACATTTTGCAGTTGCCATGGCCTATGTTTAGGTAGCCACATAGCTCAGACTCCAACTTTTTTTTTTTTTTTTAAAAACACTTTTGCACTTAGACTTCTATCTTTTCATGCATATTACAATTCATATAGGAAAGGACCCCTATTTGACTTATATTCTCATTTCCATCATCACAACAATTTATCAACTGGAATGTCTGAGTATAACACATGTATATTCTTAAACACTAGAAGAGATTTCAGTTCAAGTATAAAAACTAAGTTAGGCCTCATAACCCCTTTGTAAACTCAGAGGAGCAGCTATGGACTAGCAAACTGTCATTGACTAGATGCACAGCTCACACGTGGTTTATTTATTTTTTAAATTTAACATTTTTCATATGGTAGTTGAGAATTCTGATGCAGTGCTCTTCTGAACCTGTCAAATGTCTTAGAAGCCAGACCACATATGGATATTTTTCCTTTTTTCTAGGACATGACAGGAGTTAAGTACAAAAACTGTACAATGTCCTTAATGAAATGTGCTTTTCATATGAAAATGGAAGAATTCTATTCAACACAAATATCTGGTTAACAAAATACTATGGAACTACTTCAACACATTCATTTTTCAAGAGTTAATAGTTTACCTTTTCATGCATGTAAAATTGGAACAACGTCATAAGAAAGTTATCATTTAATCACAGATTTATCACTATGTGAAGTACATAAAAAACAGGTACTGTTTTTAAATAAAAGAATACCAAAAACCTTTATCTCTAGAATTGATCACATTCATTATGTTCACGAGTACTCACTTCTCCACCCAGAGTACAGAAACTATTTTTACACCCATTTTCTCAGCTTTTTTCCATGTAGCCAAACGTCCATCTTTGAAGACTACATGGGTCACACTCTTGTTCAAAGTTTTGCAAACCTGCAGAAGTACACAGAGTTCATCTTTAAGTCTGATCATCAGAAAATGCTAATGAAAATAGCTTGTGCAGTCCACTTTTAATGTATAAAACATAAGCCCAAGGATTTACTCTATACATTATCTCAAGAACTATTTTGATCTTTCCCATTCTCACAAGAAGCCTCAACAGAATATGCAATGTACACTACAGGGCTAGAGTAGATTCTTGGTTTCAAACTTCTTTTCTCTATGTGACCATTTTCATCTCCCTACTCCAGCTGTATCACTAATCTTACAGCATATTTATGTAGCCCAACATGTCTTATGCAACAGCCAGTATAGAGAGCAGATGCCACTATCCAAAGAAATGCCATGACATCTTTTATTTAGCAAAGATCTTTTAAACTAATCCTCATCAATAAAGATAACTTAGTTTGAAGGAAAAATGAAGCCAGAACAAAAAAAAAATTATGGGAACACTTTTTAAAAAACAAGGGAAAAAAACCCTTTAAAGTCAATACAACTAATATCATACTTGTCACACAGAATCACAGAACATTAGGAGTCAGAATGGACCTCGAAAGATCATCTAGTCCAACCCCCCAACCTGAGCAGGATCACCTAGATTAGATCATACAGGAATGGGTCCATATTGGTCTTGTCTTTTGGTATTATCTGTCTTGTCATTTTCATTGTCATGAAACTGATTAAATCTTCAGTCATCAGCCTCTTCTGACAACCAAGTGACAGTCTTTCTAATTCTAGTTACTCCATTCTTCACAACCAAAGTTGGAGAGACTTCAATTAGAGGTATTCAGTTATGGAGACTAAATAGCCTACACAGGAAACTGTTTAATCAGTTGTTGTGATTGTTGTCACGGTAAGATCATTACAATTGATATTATACTGCAGCATCTTGTCAGCACAGCTGCAGTAGCTGTACAGCTTTCTGTTGCACTGTCAATTGCATTACTATTCTTGGTCCCAAACATGTTTGATTTACATTCTGTTTTAAGAAAGGAACTCAGATTTAAAAAAAACTTCTGGTGGCAAGACGATTTAATGCTTCTTGGAATAAAAACCCCACCATTATTTAAATACCTAGGTATACAGGACAAATTAACCTGTTTTGGAATAAGTTATGACGACAGGCACATTTGCTTACATTACTGCCACGCACTCTAGGTTAGGCAGAGAACGGATTGGGGGCAGACAAGAAGAGCGCTTGGAGAAGCGCTTGGAGAAGGCAGTGCACACTTGCAGCCCAGAAAGCAAACTGAATCCTGGGCTGTATCAAGAAAGCATGACCAGCAGGTCAAGAGACTCTCATTCTGCCCCTCCACCTGGAGTACCACATCCAGCCATGGGGTGGCCAGTACTGGAAAGACATTGAGCTGTAGGAGTGAGTCCTGAGGAGGGCCACAAAAATCATCAGAGGGCTGGAGTCCCTCTCCTATGAAGACAGGCTGAGAGTGTTGTGCTTGTTCAGCCTGGAAAAAGAGAAGGCTCTGTAGAGACCTTATTGCAGCCTTCCAGTACCTGAAAGGGCCTACAGGAAATCTGGAGAGGGAATGTTTAAAAGGGCATGGCGTAATAGGACAAGTAATAGCTTTAAACTAAAGAAAAAGAGTAGATTAGGTATTAGGGAAAATTTCCTCACTGTGAGGGTGGAGAGGCCCTGCACAAGTTGCCCAGAGAAGCTGTGGCTGACCCTTCCCTGGCAGTGTTCAAGGCCAGGCTGGATGGGGCTTTGGGCCACCTGGGCTAGTGGAGAGTGTCCATGTCCATAGCAGGGGGTTGGAACTAGATGATCTTTAAGGTCCCTTCCAACCCAAACCAGCTTGTGATTCTATGACAGATCTGATAGAAATATTTCTTGTTCAGTGTGCTGTACTTCCTCATTTATTGAGAGTTGCTTCTATTTGCTTTTCTAATAAAATGTTATTTTACTGTTATGTCTCACTCAGCTAAATTCATGCAGAGAGAGGTTTTAGGGAGATCAGTAAAGTTTCCTGAAGTACATTTAAGACACACCTACATGTGCACACTTAAAAAGCACAGGAAGTTCACGCAAGTGTTATTTAGAGCATGATGTGGGCTGTAAAAATCTCCATTAACTGGTGACAATGTGCAGAAAAAGGAAGAAGCCAGTTTTATTTTGGTCTCTTGATTGAAGTTTTACAGCTGGCAATTAAACATTTTTCCCCTACAAGCCAGCTATACTTAATGTAGAAAAAAATAAGTCACTGAAACATCTATAAAGACTTCTAGATGTATCGGGAGGCTTTAAAAACATTTCTCCTCTGCCACTAGTAAGAATTGTAAAGCATATTAATCTATTATCATGTATTAATTCTTGCATTTTAAAAACTCATACATACATGACAACCAGAATCATAGAACTGTTAAGGTTGGAAGAGACCCTTAAGATCATCCAGTCCAACCATTAACCTACCGCCAAGACCAAGCAATCTAATTCATAATTAAGAGCTTTCTTAGTCTATTTATTTCAAAATTGTTTCCTTACCTTTGCTCCCATATCAATAAGTTGATGTTCAAATGTTTTTGAGTAATTTTCTGTTCTGTTAGATGACCAAACTTCTACAAATGCAGAAATACCTGCATCACAAGAGAGAAAACAAACAGCTAGTGGCATATATACTATGGTAAAACTGGTTAAACTACTTTTTCAACAAAAAATTGCTTTTATATATACTGCATTCAGTTGCAAATACAGTTTTAAATAAACTAAGTTGTGGGGAGGCAAAGCTGGTCCAAAGATTGGAATGGGAGGGAGCGGGATGTGAGTTTAACTCTGACATCAAGCCCTTGAAGAGACTGGAGAGTACCGACAAGAGCTGAGAAACTAGATAAGGAATTGCTGGACTGCCACGTGGAAGGCAGCTCATCGAAGCTGCAAAGGAGAAAGAGTCATCCATTGAAATGCTTGTTGCTAACTGTGTTGTCTTGTGTGTGCCAATTAGGTTCTAATGCGGTGAGACACAGAGAGGATAAAAGAAAGCAGGCTGTAACAATAAATCACTTGACTCCTCTCAACCCATCTGGACTCTCTTTTTACCTTTACTTTTACTTTCTATTTTCCTGACCGTCACAATCAACAACACTTAAGTATCAGATGTTAGCAGCACAATGTTCTTTTTACAGTGTTTCTGTCCCTTAAAGGAGTTGTAATGAAACAAACTTACAAGTTTGACACTAGTTACACACAGCTTCGAACTTGGTCTATTTAAAACACAGTAAAACAAGCAATGCAGGATCATTATACTACTGCTTACCCTTGTCATTATTTAATGACTATTAACCTTCAGGTTAATAAAAAAAATTAAGACAAGTTGATATAGCACAAGTTACAGAACACAAGGAAATAAACATTATGGATTTATTTTGTCTCCAACCCCCTGAAAACTCAACAGAAATATTAGTTAATTTCCAATTGATTTCAAATTCCACCTATACAAATCACAGGGGCTAATAAAATTTCACATCAGCTGCTTTACATAACTATAGGTATATTGCATTTAAGTAGCTTCCTTTAATAACCAGGTTGATAAACTCTTCAAGCAATTAAATCGGCCTTGGTTGAGAGGCCTTTAAATGAACAAACCCAGATGTATTTGCAGGAAGGACAAACAAATGAAATTCACAGCCTCTTCATTAATTTTACTCAGTACAGACACTGAAGTGTTCTACAGCTCTATTGCCCATGCTAATTTCCCCATTTTGAATGATGAATCAGGGAAGTTCCAGAAAACTGGAGGAATGCTTGTTTATCAAAACCAATTTTACACAAGCTACAGGCCAGACAACTCAGAGCAAATAAGGAAAATCAAGTGCCAATTTAAAATGGTCTGATTCATTACGTGGTGCTACCAGTCTTAGAATCATAGAATCATAGAATTTTAAGGCTGGAAATGACCCCTAAGATCATCCAGTCCAACCATTAACCTACCGCCACCAAGTCTACCCTTAGACCATGTCCTCAAGCACTGCATCTACCCGTCTTTTAAACACCTCAAGAGATGGGGACTCAACCACCTCCCTGGGTAGACTGTTCCAATGCTTGATGACTCTTTCAGTAAAGAAGTTCTTCCTAATATCCAAACTAAATTTTCCCTGGCCCAACTTGAGGCCATTACCTCGAGTTCTGTTGCCTGTTACTGGGGAGAAGAGACCAACCCCCACCTCACTGCAACCTCCTTTCAGGTAGTTGTAGAGTGCAATAAGGTCTCCCCTCAGTCTCTTCTTTTCCAAACTAAACAACCCCAGCTCCCTCAGCCGCTCCTCATAGGGCCTGTTCTCCAGACCCTTCACCATCCTCGTTGCCCTTCTCTGGACACGCTCCAGAACCTCAACATCCTTCTTGAAGTGAGGGGCCCAAAACTGAACACAGTACTCGAGGTGAGGCCTCACCAGTGCAGAATACAGGGGGATAATCACCTCCCTGGTCCTGCTGGCCACACCGTTCCTGATACAAGCCAGGATGCCATTGGCCCTCTTGGCCACCTGGGCCCACTGCTGGCTCATGTTTAGGCGGCTGTCAACCAACAGCCCCAGGTCCCTTTCTGCCAGGCTGCTCTCCAGCCACTCCTGCCCAAGCCTATAACGTTGCCTGGGGTTGTTGTGACCAAAGTGCAGGACCCGGCATTTGGCCTTGTTGAATGTCATGTTGTTGGCCCCAGCCCAACAATCCAGCCTGTCCAGATCCCTCTGCAGGGCCTTCCTACCCTCCAGCAGATCGACACTGCCACCCAATTTGGTGTCATCTGCAAACTTACTGAGGGTGCATTCAATCCCCTCGTCTTCTTTCTAAACAACAAAAAAAAAAAGAATATTGTTCTAACAGTAGAAGCACTTTTATAAAGATTAACATATTTTTATAACTGCTAGAAATACTTTTAACATGCAGGAGAAGTATGTAACCTAAAACACCACCTTCTTTGCCAGGTATTATTGCTACTGCTATGATTGTGAGAGCTTCAGACCACTCCAATACATTTGCATTTGTTTTGCTATTGGGCCAGAGCATCTTTAGACAGTTGTAATTTTTTTTTCCTGATTACTCTATTGAAAAAAATTATCGCACTGACATATGAAAAAGCAATACGTTTCTCTCACATCTAATACTTTAGGATCTTCATAGTTATGAAGATTTCATTTCTTCTAGAAAAAAGGGTTGGGGCATTTTATCTAAGGTCAAACTAGGAACTTGGAGGAACATCACTTCAAAGCTGCATGCGCTTGCAGTAGGCTCAAAGGTGTAATTTACAATTATTGGCCAATCAAATACACTCCAAGGAACAGGAAGGCACTTTGTAGTTTTGGTACAGCTGATGGAAAGCGAGGAAGGCTTTGTAGCTTTTCAAGCCAGACGAGTTCCATATAGAGCTCGGTTCTTGTAAAGGGCAACTTCTGCTACACAGTCTCAAAGCAGGTAACGTGAGTGGGGAAAACAAACATCAGAGGGCAACCCGGCGAAGTAGAGCTTTAGAAAGGCGCACTGGAAGCCAGACAGGACCAAGCCAGGGCTGACTGGGACAGAACGCGCGGTACAGGCACCCACGCGTGGCTGCGGAGGGGCTGCTGCCAGCGCCACCGGTGCCGTACCAGCAGCCACCCCACGGGACAGCCGCTCCCTCCCGTACCTGAGGACGGCCCCCAGCCCTGCGGAAGCTCCGCTCCAGCGGCCACATGTCACCGCCTGGCCGTTCCGGCCCGCTACTACCCGCAACCCATGTCCCACCGGGACAGACCCCACCGCCGCTTTCGGGA